>JAOPGA020001864.1:0-12913 GCA_026419775.2 Acrasis kona | reverse complement strand
AGTTGGTTGTCACATATTCGTAACTGTTCGTTCCACATTTACCAGTCTTTTCATATGACTGTACAGCTTGAATGCCAGATAAGCAGTCTGTTAGTATAGTCACATGTTGGTCATCACGAGAGAGTTGCAAAGCACGGAGAAAACCAAAGAGCTCAGCTCTATAGTTGTTGATCACACCAGGAATGCGGCCGAATTCATGCTTCTTAAAATCAGATGCATTAACAACCGCATAAGCCGCAATACTTCTATCAGCGGTAGCAGAACCGTCAGTGTACCAGGTGACTCTATCATAGGTATCGGTAATGTCCACCTGAGATGGAGGGGAAAGGTTCTTTCTGCTGACTTCCACATAGTTAGATGCTAGACCTTTGTTGAGATATTGTTTTGATCTAGTTGTGCACCTAGAGTAGAAATTGTGGAGGTTGGTGTCGAAGATGGTGGATAGCTCTTCAATACGGGCAGGGTCAGACCACAGAGGATCATTTAACAGTAGCACACCGACTGTGCATAGGAGTCTGGACGTGTGAATGTCAGTGGTATTTTTATTGAGAGCAAGGAGTATGTGAGTGGTAGGGTTGTTCACAAGAGTATTGTCGCGGAGGTGGATCCCTTCCATATAAAGCATGTTGCAAGCATTAACAAGATATGAGTTAATCATATTTGTTCTTGTAATGCGGCAACAAGACATGGTAGGGTTTTATATTAAATTGACATTTAAAATTTTATCAAGTGATAAAATTTTAAATGTCAATTTGCTTTTATTTATATAAAACAATAACTTCACAAAGTTCTTGAACAGTCTTATTGGCCTGGTTGAGCAAGTTTAGATTGCGATTATTAGCTCTCTGTAGCTCTTCTTCTCCCTCTTTCATTATTTTGAATTTTTTTAATTTTTTTATTTAATTTTTTGTTTAGCTTCTTCTTTTCCTCCTTTAGCTTCTTTTTCTCCTCCTTAAGTTGGGCAATGATGACATTTGTAAGGCCTGTTACAACTGTTGCAACAGTTGTCACAACTTTTGATTGTTCATCAATGATTATAATTTCCGATCCATATTCATTTGATATTTATTTTCTGACGCCGTCTGTGTTCATTATCACATTCAAAGAAAGTGACAATCAATGCAATACGAAATAGTAGTCTAGACAACTGACACATCAATTTTTCAATGTGCAGTATAAAATTTCCACGCTCAATAAATATATTATCCCTTTATAAATAGAACCTTCCCTCTTTCAATCCTTCCATCAACATGCCATTGAGCATTCAACGCATTTATACTAGCCTACACTTAAAGAGACAGTGTTATGACTATTTCTAAGCTACTCATACAGACAGAGAACGTTTCTTAAAGCATTTAGAATAATTATAAAACAAACTGAATAAGTCAAGATACAAAAATGTGAATTTATTCAATCAAACATTCCATTGTCTGTAACATCCACTCTGCATTGACGTTTCCAAGATTATCCTCCTTTATAACCTCCTCTTCACTATGTACAACCTCTCCATCACAATCGGACTCGGAAAGGTCATCATCACCATAGTCAGGATCAAAGTATTCGGCAACATCTTCAATCCCTTCCACTTGTTCAAGGTGCATACTATTGGTGAATATTGCTTTGATGTGCACTATTAGGGTTTGTAACTCCTCTTTGAAAGTTACTGCTACTGCTCGGGTGGACCACGCCTGTGACAATAAATCAAACCTTTGTAACTGTTTGTTACGACCGAAGCGAATGCCAGATGATTTTTCAACATATCTTCGCCTCTTTTTAGAATCCATCATGGCGTTGATTTGTCCCTCAACATCTTCAAGGAATTTAACACACAGGTCTTTAGACGGGTCCTTCAGTATAACACGGCTGAGGTTCTCAAATTGAAGCGAATACCTGTCCTCATCATCATCATACAGAACCAACACAGATTAAATAGTGTCAGCAATGTTATCAGCCTCTACTTCTTCAAAGTCTTCAGCAGTTGGTCTATGGTGAACTTTCTTCTTGGGACCCCTCTTTCCGTGCTTCCGAGCACCTGTACTTATCAAAACCCTTCTGTGGCTTATTGCTCTGTCATCGTCAGAATCACTATTTTCATCCTTATCGCTGTCAACCGAAGCAGCCGGAGTAATGTATAACGGAAATACAGAATTATTGGCTACGGGTAGATTGAAATGGACGGCTGCCTCCCTAATGAGGTCATATGCGTTTCCCTCCTCATCATTTTTATCCATCACGTGCAAAAAACAGAAGAAGATGTGCTTGCAGCAGCGACAGTTATTAATGAAGTGAGGGCACGAACAAGAAAAGCCAGGATGGAGGATGACAGTATAAATTACATTAAATGAGAAGGATTTGACATTATACATGTATTCATTGTCTCTCCTTTGGACTGGTTCACAATGCTTATTTGTAACAGCTAAGCGCACATCATCAAGGATTTTATTAGAATCCCTTTATAGTTTATTGTCATATGGACTCTTGTCTTTCATGTTTGTAAGTACATATAACATTCCACCTTCTAATTCCTCTAGAAGCTGTACAAGACTCTTCACTTTATAACAGCCAATGTATCTTGCGAGGACCTTGATAATTGCTTCAGTGTAATTATTTGTATTGTACAGTCCATAGGCAGATGATTTATTGTAGCACGTCCAGCTCTTCCCTATATATGTTAAATAGTTTAAGAGAAATAAACTTACAAATTAGTACATACTCATTAGTGAAATATTCATAAAACTCTGAGTCTGCACCGACAACCTCTTCTAACTTTTTCAAGTACACTTTAAACTGTGCCTCACTAATACAACCATACATTTTAATGAGAATGGCATTTACTGATGATTGTTTTTGAGCAACTACCTTCGCATGAACATTCTCATCCCAAGCCTTTATTAAGTGAAATTTACAAAGCACAAATTCTAGACCAGCTTCTATTGCAGCAGCCTTCTCTGCTCTATCATTGTCAATCATGAGAAGTGGACGCCAGTTAGGAATGTCACATGGCATGTTGCGGACCTTCTTTAAAAGTGTTCTGTAAAAGGCAGTATAGTGGTCTTTAGTAACAGAATCACATAGTGCAAGCTTAACAATCCCAGCTGCTAGGTTCTCTCCAACATATGTACTTGCCAAAACAGGATATTTGTACACATTGCTTTTCAACCATGAGTCACTTCCAATATATTGAACATCAAGGCGGACTACGTCTTGCAGAAATGCTCTATTGACCAGAACAAGACAGAGCTGGTCTAATTTTTGTTCTCCCCAACCGTCAGGTGTTAACACAACCTCATCTTTCGAGTTCATTTTTCTCACCTGGTTGAGTATGGCTTGAAATGTTCTTGTCTTATTAATCTCTGCATTTTTCCAACAAATGGTCTTCATGAGTGTAGCAATCTTTGTAGAGCAAGTAAAGCCTCCATGCTCGTTACTGTACTGAAGCTTATCCTGTAAATCCTTAATTTGTTTGAAAACAGTTGCTGGCTCAATGTTGTCATCCACACACTCCTCAATTAATTTGAGGACCCTAAAGTCCAGACAAAATTGCTTCTCTGTAGGCACAAATTCCTCAGGATGAGAACCTGTTACCTTGATAGAATACTCTGTTTGGCTGTAATATTCAACAAGAGCAATCATGGAGCAAGATTCATAACAGGCACACTTAAAGCGGTTGTGATGTAGCTTGTAGTTAGTGGATGCTCCTAGACATTGATATGGATTAACTTCCTTGTATAATGCATTTCGCCACTTCTTTGATACTGGATAACAGCACAAAACATAATTGTTTTTCCTACAGTCAGCAAGCAAAACATGATGAGTTTCTTTGAGGTGACATTGAAAAATTGGTGTTGTATAAATTGTCTCCCAAATTGTGTGATGCGGAACACTAGAATGTAAAATTCTGTAATTGCCCGCATCCTCGTCTAAATCATCAAGTGCATTTGTTAGATCACCGGTTGAGATTCGGTCCATTTTCTAACTTTTTATGAAATATAAGAAAAGAATGTGGTTTTAATAGGCCCTATCATAGCTGTTATGTGTGTGCTCCAATTTGCACTCAAAGCGGGCTGGATGATGATTAGTCCTTGCTTGTTATCTGGAATTGTCTTGTGAAAGGTTAATTGAAGATGGAAGGTTCAATTTGTAAAGGGATAATATTTATTGAGCGTGGAAATTTTATACTGCACGTTGAAAAATTGATGTGTCAGTTGTCCAGCAACCTAGTCGCAATGCAATAAGATAAGAATTGTCATCTCTGTGTAAAGTGTCAAATCACAAAACAATACAAGATCAGTGTTTTCTATACATTATAGCTTTATCCTAAATATATATATTAATATATATTATCCCCATCAAAATTGTCATCCCAATATTTTTACTCAAATTTTATTTTGAAGGGAGGCTGCGRTAATAGTATTAAAAAGTAGATTTGAAGCGGTGATGAAAGAAAAATAAGTTGTTTTATATCAAGGCATAGCCGTTATATGCATGATATTTTTTGTTGATTGGCGTCCGATTCCTCATATTCATGCTTATATGGCCGCATATTCAAAATGGTTAGTCATTTGATATGACAAGATTATTTATAACAACTTTACAATTTTGTCCTTAAAGGTAAAGTTATACCAAAATGCAGTACCTGTATTGATTTGTCATCAAAATGAATGTGGGGTATATATGGTTTGCTCTCTTCATCAATAATCAAACTCTTAAGTTGCTCAACAATCTCTTTAAAATCAACACTCATTAAAGTTTTTCGGAAATTCTCATCTGTTTTATGCTGTATTTTGAGATTAGAACTTTAACCGGTATCTGGCCAACTTGGTTTTTGTAGCATCATTATTTGACATGTCATCTGTCATAAAAACAATGTCTTTAATACCTGGAACCACCTTCTCTATTGCTAGAGGTATTAATGAAGCCAATATTATAAAGGTGGATATAAACAAAAGCTCTTTGAGGCTGTTCACTGGAAAGGCTGTAATAAAAAATGAAGGAATAGAGGTTTAGGTCATTTATACCTAATCATTCTAGGTCCCAGATGCTAATTTGCTGATACAGTATCTGGCAACAAAAAACATTAGACAACAAATGTTGTCTCGTCTGTCCTGGTTAAGTTAAGGACAGGATTCACTATCATTAACTTAAGTATGCCACCATTGCAATACCAACCGGTTGTGATCCCTAGGAACCAAACAGTAAGCCGTCACCTTGCTTAAGAGAATATATCCTTAAAGACTGAGGTAACAGTGCTTAAGGTGGAAGTAAAGCGCCTCAAAGAAGAGAAGGAGAGTATTGAGGAAAAATTGATTTGAGCAAAGGAAGAAAATGAATGTTGCGGAAGGGAGGTAATTGAGTTGAAAGCCAAGTAACCAGCAACACTACTTGACAAACAGCTTCAAAAAAGATAAATACTCTCAGAATATTACGGTAATCATTGAAGTCAATCTGTTTTTTATTTATGAGAAGCAATAACTCTATGGAGTTTTTTAACAGCTTTTTTGGCCTGGTTGAGCAAGTTTAGATTGCAATTATTAGCTCTCTGCAGCTCTTCTTTTCCCTCTTTCATTATTTTAATTTTTTTAATTTTTCTATTTTCTCCTCCTTAAGTTGGGCAAGCTGTTCCTCAATTGTCTTTTCAGTGTTTTTAGATACATCTTTTCCTTGCTAATATGTGCAAAATGGTCATTTTCAATTATATTATCACTGTTTCCCTAGGACTGCGAACTGTGTGTTATGGTTTTATTTCACAATTATTTACATAAAGTGTTCACACRAGTAAGTCATCTCCAATTACAATAAATCTCCAATGACGACTCTTCACTAGTTACAATGTATATTTTGGTCACAACAAGATGGAAGTTTACGACATAGTTCCTCCACCATTAGTTAGAAGACCATCCCCACATACCTACCATGAAAGGCTCTGTTGTGTCAGACTTTCAATTGAGTCAGGAAGAAAAGTGGCTATAAGCACTTATGGAATCTCAGCAGCTACTATGTCTGTTGGTACAGGGAGAGAGGCTTGTATCAAGGACACATTGAAAAGAAAAGAGGCAACAAGAAGACATCATCTTGTGGTGGAAAGACTGCATTAGGCGGAGAAATTGAGAAATCCATAGCTGATCAAATAAAGATGTTGAGATCAAGCTGTATAAGTGTCAACACTCGTCTAGTTAAAGTTTTTGCTCTTAGAGCTGCACGTTACCATAACATCAGAAATTTTAAGGCAAGTGAGGGATGGATTGCTGGTTTCAAAAACAGATTCAACCTACCTATACGCAAAGGATCGAAGAAAATCAGTGGTGTCATTAAAGGCATGTATGAGAAATTAGATCAAAGGCAGACGGAGTTGCACACGCTCATTGTAACTGACAACATTGACTACATTGTAAACATTGACAAAGCTCCAGTAAACTATCAAGTATGTAGCGACTACACTTTGTCCAAGAAGGGCCAGAAGGAGGTTCTCATTCACACCGACAAAAAGTACAAAACCAGAGTCACTGTAGCTCTAGCGACCATTCTCCCACTCAAAGAGGGCATCCAGCGAATGTACAGGTCAAAACCCATGGTCATCGTTCACGGCAAGACAAATAGAATGTTAAAGCGACCCAACTTTGAGGAAGCGGATGGCGAAGGATTAACCATGAAGTACAACGAGAAGGCATACATGACCGCACAATTATACATTGAACTGTTGGAGTCACTTCCAGAAGCAGTGAGAAATAGCAGGACAATCATTGTACATGACAACTTCAGCGCACATAAGACTGCACTAGTAAATAAAGTAATTGAGAGAATGGGTATGAGGTCATTCTTCTTGGTTGAAAACTCCACCAGTTTGTCTCAACCTTTGGATGTGGGCATCAACCGTCCATTCAAGGCAAGCTTACGCAAGTATTACAATGAATTCCTTGTTGACAATGTTGGAGAAGGCCAAACAATTCCCAGTATCAAGAAAGGTCAGGTTTGTAGGTGGATTCGACGTGCATGGGACAGCATCTCTGATTCAACTATCATTAATTCGTTTGGAGCTTGTCGAATGAGCCCAAACATTGTTGACCCACCAAAACTGTACTGGAGGTCATTGACTTCCCTTCAAGAAAGAGGTCATGGATTCAAGACTCCCAGGAATTTATGAATTAATTGGAGAGACTTTCGAAAACAGTCTTAAGTAAAGACTCATTATTTTGGAAAATTCTGGTTGAGTTCATTTTGCAATAGACTTGTAGAATTTAAATGAAGGAACAGAGTTGACTATTAAATTAATTGATTTAAATCGGAATAAACAGAGTAGTAGTTCTCGTTACTGGTGCTGACCGCATCTCTAAGGATGCTAAAATTGCACAAGTATAGAAGGCAAACGGATGTAGGCTCTTTTAGCTGCAATCGATAGAGTCAATATTTCCGAAAACAGAATCCGTGAAATTCTATTGGACGGATTATGGAATCTTCACCTGGACCTCACTCGGATTTTGTTACAAAACACATTTTATTGTAATGTTAGAACTGTACGATAGTAAAATGACAGTTGTTGAATACAATCTTCTTCCCGCTGGATGTAGTGACTTCTTTCTATTGTACGGGTGGTGTGTTTGTTTCCGTATCAACATCTCTAACATCAATTTCGTCCTCATAAGAATCGATATTAGGGTAATCATCTTTCGAAGACGATGCTACCGCTTTTGGTACAACTCGGTCTTTGAATGGGTTCTCATTCTGCAGTGCTGATGCCACTTTCCTTGCAATCTTTGGACGAACATTCTTCTCAGAATCAATCTATACTTGCGACGTGGATGTGTTTTTATGCCGAAGCATGGCTTGAATTTCCTAATCTCTTCTTGTACATCGTCTGGCAACATCTTCCAGCAGATAGCATTGTAGAAACACTATCTCCGGTAATCTTAAGAGTGCGGTCTCCTTTAGAAGGCGTTCCTGTTGTATTTGATGCTTATAAAAGGGTTGAGGCGTGTTGTATAGCCATACCACAACTTTACGCTTCGCTTCAAAATTTTTTGCTCTTAAATGCACTGCTGCATTTCGCTAGCTTGCATCTGGCTGTGTTTATTAAATGTATGGAAGTTGACCCAAAAATTGTATGGAAGTCACAGATAAGAAAAACACAATGGAGGCAGACATTCAATTTAGCACGTTATCAGAAAAAGGAGTTCTTAATTATCAAGAGGACGCGTTCAGCAACTATTCAGAAGGTGAATCTCTTATGTGTTGTATTTTCGACGGCCACGGTGGGAATGATTGTTCCTCTTATTTAGCCTCCCAATTTATCAATAGATTCAAGACCAAAAAGCCAAACAATAATGAAGAAGTTGTCAAATTTTGTCACGAGCTGGATTGTGTGATGTGGAGTGAGTTGAATGGTTGCATGAGGACGGGATCAACAATGACTTCAGTCAGTATTACTAAAAAAGATCACGAATACGAACTGTTGACTATGAATTGCGGTGACTCTAGACTAGTATTATTCTCTTGTGTGCAGGATGATTGGAGTATTGTTGAGACCACCAAAGATCATAAACCAATGGATGAAGTTGATAGAATTCTAAAAGCAGGATGCAAAGTTATTCGCAACAGAGTCAACGCCCAACTTGCTGTTTGTAGAGCATTTGGGGATGCACAATTTAAACAAAACGCCAACCTAAAACCGACTGAGCAGGCTGTTGTGTGTACTCCAGATATCATTAGGAGACTGCTTCCAAATAACCAAAAACATGTTATTGTATTAGCGACTGATGGATTGTGGGATGTAGTCAGTGTAGACTACGTGAAGAATACTTTAAGTCAACCTCATACAGCATCTAGTTTGGCACAAGAGTTGATCAAAACAGCAGTACAAAATAATACCAGAGACAACGTCACGGTCACGGCTTTATTTGTAAACATGCATGCATCACAATAAAACATTTAACGACATGAGAGTATTTCTTTATTTTGAGAATGAATTATTAATGATCTGAACCCACACGAAAGGAGTATCATAAAGGTATGAAAATGATTTGAAAATGAAGAAAAAGGTCAATGCAAAGAAACTCTCAGTGAACAATGTCATCAATGCGAAGAATGTAATAAACTTAGAGGAGTATTGATCATGTTAAAGTGGTTGCGTGTGAAGCTTGCATGCCTTGTTCACTTACTTAAAGTCAAGAAAGACCTAACTCCATTACAGTTTTTGTACTCTCAAACAAACAGTCGCAGCAACTACTATTCTGCATGTTACAAGTCTGTCCAAACAGCACTCAAGGACATTTCTTTTAGTAGAGCGGTGAATAAACACAACAATTTGGTGCGATATTTGAATGGCAAGAACTTGGGATACGCTTTTGATGGGGCCAACACTCTACACCAAGAAGCTAACATTGACATGTAAGATCCAGATTTTTTTTGTTTATCTAACCTTTCAGCTTCATGAATAGTAGTGGGAAACCTCGCAGCGCGCTCGTTGGAATGAAGTGGATGCTGGGACTTATTATGACAAACTACAAGTACGTGGCGTTTGCGGGAACTAGCATGACGCTGAAACATGGAGAAGTGCTGTCGTCAAACGTCGGAAAGCGTCACACAGGAGTTAATACACATTAAATTCGACGTACACACCATCGAGTCAAGCTGGAAAGCCTTCAGTGAYGTCGTAGATTGTAGTGAATGTGATCAAGTGAAGAGTGATTCGTACATCATGGGTCTAACTTGTGGCAGGCCAAGATTGAATTCACTACCTATATATTACCTACCAAAATATACAAATACCCAAGGCACAAAGGCTGAACACTTACAGAAAGCAATACAAGAGTCTTTTACCCAGAATCCTCAGAGTATGTGGACAAGAAAAAAATCAAGTACCCAGATTTAGTCGCTTCTGGCATATGCTATCTCAGACAGGATCAAGGAGAGTATTACCAATGTGTGGAGAACGTTTTAGCTAAACAGTTAATCTACTCATTATTGGATTCAAATAAAAATATCATGCAGAGCGATATTTTGAAACTAGTGGGAGTTACTTGTTAGCACCGCACTCAGCATGGAAGACACATTCCAAAAGATTGTGAAAAAGCTTCCAGTCTATAACAACAAGGGTGAAATTTATTCAAGTTGATCAGAGACAATGGGTGATTGATTTTCAAATGAAACCGCTTCATAAGATAGAAGATGGATTGAAAGCGGTAGCTGTTATCCAGAATATGATAAGTTACACTAACGGAACCATTCAAGAAGAAAGCATACGCCCTGACAACCACCATGGAGCCGATGTCATCACCTTTGGCAAAAATCAGAATCAGAACGCTGTGTTTATGGCAGTTAAATGTAACACTTCAGATACAGCTATCGCAATACTTATTTCAACAACTTGCAGTTGAATCCCCGGTATTACTACTGTAACGGAAGGAAACAAACTGCTAAGGACAGCCAAGATCTTCATGTAAATAGTATCATGATTATTATACCATTTCCATATCACATGTTGAAAGACAACGAATGCTTTATGAAAGTTGAATCATAAAATTTTGGCGATTTATTTGAAGCTGATCAAGTAATGAAGAATGCCGTGTTGGAAGTTTGAAGACGAATACAACAACATCAATTCCAAAATTGCATATATAGAACATGATACAGAATTTTCAAACGTAGACGTTTTCTTTGCGGGTGGTGATACTCGCCGAATTTCAGTTATACCCCCAGATTTTCTAAACACTCAACAAGTGGAACAACAGAAAAATAGTAAGCCACGCGCAACAAAAGTACTCAACATGTTATTGTAGTGGGTGGTGGAGGTCAGAGTGGAGGTGGTCAGCAGCAATTCAACATGCTCAGGGTGAGTGTCCAGTGTGGGGAATATGATGTTGATGTTGAAGCAGAAACATTTGATGAGATGATACGCGCTGTATCGCAACAGCTGGGATTTGAGATAAAACATTTTTTGTACGAGAAACAAAACAAACGCAAAGCAATAATCAACAGTACACTAACATTCAACTCATTGAAGAACGAATTGAATGGAGAAAGAGTTGTTGTGGTACCAGTACCAGTAAGGAATGAATGAAAGTGATGTCAAATAAAGGGTTATTGTTGGGTTCAAGCAATGTGTGTTGATTGTTTTGTATCGTAGATCGAGAATGGATTGTATGGCTGTTGTATAACGCAAGGATTTAGTGCGCGTAGGTTATTGTGCTTACTGCTCCAATTGTTTCTTGTGGTGGGTAATCGCAAAGTTGCTGATCTGACATTAACGCTACAAGGCGACTGAGTAGCTGATCTTGATTTTACAGCACATTGCGTGTTGGTAACTTTAACTCCTTGACTTTGATGTACCGGAAGCGAACTGTATCTAATTCACCGAATGTCCTGTTGATGAGTTAGAATGTTTGTTGTGAAATGAAAAGTACCTCTTTAATCACATTGTTCGTTTCTGTTCTTGTTGGCGATAGTAGTGGGAAGGATTGAACTATAGTAATGTCTGTCGAAACAATTATTCGAATGTTGTCGTTGCACTTTCGCTTAGAACGGACTATTGAAATAGAACGGACCAATAATATCGTCACTTGACGTATCGCTGTCACTGTTGCCGTCATCTCTCAAAGCCTCTTCAAGTTTATACTCAAAACTCTCAGGTCTGTGGGATCCAAGGTGTGTGACTCTTGTATTTTAGACGAACCTGGCGCAAGTATGTCAACTCCAACCAAGTAAGTCACAAACACAAAAAAGTACTCAATGCACGCTTCCAATAAAATCAATAATGATGTTCTAAAATCTGCAAGATTGCACATGTTCTTGGCTGATTATCCACACAAATTGTGTGGCTTAAAAGTTTTGGAAGGGTAGAGATAATAGTGTGGAACTCGCCCAAATAAGGCTCAAGTCCGTTACCTATGGAATGGTACCAAAAGGGCTCCTCTATCTTTCCAAAATGGTAAGCAAAKGAGACGCGTTGGAAATGATCACAAGAAACGCATTGCTATCGCGCTTTGAACAACAATTACAAACCAAACCTATTCTCAAATGCTACCAAGTATTTCCATTCCTATCCCAAGATGATCCGATTGGTGTGCTTGATATTGATGTATCCAAGGTGCTGTCCCTTAATGTGTTCCCATCGATCGCAAACGATAAACTTTTCAAATCTAAATTGCAAAATACGATTAATCCGTGGTCAACTCCAGGCGATCATCGCGAAAACGCCCCTCTCAGTGCTTGGTCAGATGTGCAGAGAAGACACATACCAACACCCGAACCTTATGGAGCATCTCTTAACACACCAAAGACCTCGACGTCTATTATTGGGGATGAGATACTTTGTGTTCATAATCCAGGATCAATATTCGAAGGACAGAAAGGGAGTGATTATAATTATAAATCATATCTGATCATCCAAGATAAGAACATAAAAGATGGTATCTCACAGAACGAAATTGATCAAGAAGTGGAGAAGGTCGTCAAGCACTTTCCAGGGGACGTCCCTTTGGTTTTTCTTCTGGTTGCAATGAACGTATCTCTCCCAAATATTGACCCAAACAACATGTTTCACAGATATCTATTAAACGTTAAGAGGACGGATGGAACAGTTTCATCTGTTTGGGTTATTGTGTTGTTGAAAGAAGGCATGCGTAAGTTCCTAGGAAGCGTCAATTATGATGCTCTATTACGTTCAAGGCGAAATGAAACATACCCGTTCCAAGACCTCTGCAGAGAATTTGCCACAAACAATGCGATGATGCCACCCGCATCTGTGAGTGGTCATCAGCAGACCCCAGAGCAGAAGAAGGCGTATGAGGAGTTAAGGACGCAGAATGCTCTATTGAAGCAGCAACGTAAGTCACGCAACGCACAAAAGTACTCAACATGTTATTGTAGTGGGTGGTGGAGCGAGTAAGAGATATGATCCCAAAAACTATTGATGTAAATC
>JAOPGA020001863.1:0-14746 GCA_026419775.2 Acrasis kona | reverse complement strand
AGAAAAGCAAAACAAAAACACAACACAACACTGCATGACCAAATCCATACGGATAACGCTACGACTATCACATGGACCTTCATCTGGTACCGTATCTTGGAAGTTCTTATCCACAGCTGCTGCCAAGAGATGAAGAAGGTAAGAAGACACTTTTAACAATTCCAACTAACCTCACACTAGAACAGAACTATCTTCAATCCGGGCACGGTTATCGTCAAATCACATTGCATGAAACAAATCTAAACGGATGAGCTACGACCATCACATGGACCTTCATCTGGTACCGTATTTTGGAAGTACTTGTCCATAGCTGCTGCTGCCAAGAGATGAAGAAGGTAAAAAGACACTTTTATCAGTTTCCACTAACCTCACATTAGAAAACAAATCTATCTATCTTCCATCCAGGCGCGGTTACTATGACCAAACAGAAAACGTTGAGAAACCATTGTTTCATACGGTCCTACGATATGGGTTCTGCCCCTTTCAGCTTGTACCATAGGTTAACACTGTTAATCTACGGAACATGAAGAAACGGCGACCGTCACAGTAAAACTGTGATACATATATCATTCGAAGGTTATGGGTTCCGCTCCTTCTGCTTGTGCCATAGGTTACTCTGTTGATCTATAGTACATAATGAAACAGCAACCATCACAGCAAAGTGTGATACATATAACCAGTAGGAAGCAACAAAAACACAAACTGACTAGTTACCAGTGGTGGTACCAACATCAAAGACTGCACCAGCACCCATCACAACCCTGATACCCAAACATTCACTCCAAGTCTTGCATCCTCAAGATCCACGCCATCCCAACCTTTAAGGCCACACTTTAACCTACTTTCGCAACCAGTAATCGAACGCTACAAGATCAACAACACAACATCATCGACAGCCGATCATACATTCACATCTACAGCAACTTAGGAGTGATCAAACAACATTACATACGAAGAATCACATCAGTACAACTACCATCTATCTATTCGTCGACCGCACATACTCGCATCGCTTCAACTACGAAGGGATTCACGCTCATGTTTCGTAACAACATACCATCATCCGCAACTTCATCAGCAAAGGACATACAGCCCACGTTTCAACCATGAGATTAATACATATATCATTAACAAGACGCATATACACATCAAACTGGCGCCGCTCAACTCCTATTGTAACATCATCGTTTGTCATGTTACTAGAACGCAACCAGATAGAGTTATACGCCATCGAATCAGAAAGATCATAAGGGGGTTGAGCGGCAACGGCATACACAGTAGAAGAGTAAAACAGAATTGAGCGAAGAGCAAAAAAGTAGAAGAAAAAATAGAAGGAGAGAGCAAGCACCACACAATACTTGTAAGTAATTCATCATGACAGCTTAACTAACTTCTTTAGCAGATAGGATCCAGCCTAGCACCAGCAACAGCTTCAACGTCACCAGAGCGATATACAACATCAACACTCATAGCCGCACCTATTACAACACATACTACAACATCCAAATGTTCAGCAACACCAGTTTTTACTTCAATGCCTACTACAGCACCTATCAGATACAACTACAGCAATCGAAAGACAACTACCGCCTCAACAGCAACATGCCGTAACCAAGCAACAGCAGTTACGATTGCTGCTACGCAAGTATGAATTCTTGAAGCTATGTCATTGCCAGTTTTTACGACGATTGCTACGTCTCGCAGAAAACCAAATTGCCATCTCCAACAAGTACCCTTCTGTCGAACTATCCATTATAAGTGCCGCTTCAGCCACTGCAAATATGATCCTACAACCACTACTGCGCCAAATGCCAAGAATACCCACTGCTGCAACACCTGGCTCAGATCCAAGTACTACTACCACCATATTTTAACAAACCACTATCGCTGAATTGAGTGCTACTGCATCATCTCCTGTAACCACCACTAATGCTGCCGGTACAACTAAAACCACAGCACCAACTTCCCAGAATCAACCTTTACAACCGTACTCCTACTCCGGAGACAACCACAATGTCTAATCAAAACGTCCGCTGTTTACAATCGCACACAATAAACCGCAACATGAACAACAATCAACAACTCACCGAGAGACCTCGAAAGCGACACTTTACAACAAACGTAACACCATGCCGGATCAACAAACGTCGCCACAACAAACATTTTCAAGTTAGACTAAAACCCATCACGCACTTATTCACAAGCTACAAGATCAACAGATTACCCATCCGAATTTATCAAGACTGCAACCAGGACCTGCATTTACATCAAACCTTGTACGTGACTCTATCTACACCCTTTCTACGTTAGAGCGAGTCATTCACACCAACCAGAATTAATTATTCCACTCCAAACACACATAATGGACAACCAAGAGATGATATGCTATCCCGACATCAAGCCTTTCCAAACCCCATTGACCGTACAATTTCCCACTACGACAATAGCAAAACAATTTCCCACGACATTACCGATTATGAGAAGGAACAATTATACTAGGCACAATTACTATTTATTCCCACTTCATCATTTTTATCACCACGAGGGAACAATGACCGAAAACAACTCGTTACGGCCAAGATAAGCAACTAGCGAGCAACTCAAATCGAACAACGACAACAATTGAAAGATGATCGAAATCATCCCAAACAATTATTCACACAACAAATCTAAATCATTGCAAAGGAAAAACTATTGGTTAAAAAATCACGATTTTGATCATCCTTGCTCTCCAACAAGTGCCGAACAGAACTTTTGAAAACGTCACCACTCAATAATCTATACTCGAACTACGATACGATCGATGATTACCCTCAACAATCATTCATGTACTCGACGGCAAATTCGCACCAACACATTTATATTCAATCATTATGATTGTTTAATCGTGAATGGAAATCAATCATCGGATGTACTAAGGATTAATAACATGTAATCAACCACATTAACATTTGCCATTATTGATGCTCTCGTATTATCAAGACAAGCCAAAGTCGCCATATTCGGGATCATATTTCTTACTCCACCCACTACAATAATATGTTGAGTACTTTTTGTGTGTTGTGCATGTGACTTACCTAGTTGTTGTAATCTGATAGAGTTGTATACCTCATCGTCTTTGAACGCCAAAATAAGATCGCCAGCATTGATGTAGATGATGTAGATGATCAAACCATAGTCATTGTTGCAGATGATTAGTGAAATCTTGTAGATACATTACTTTTTGTTTGTTGATGTATTTATGTCTTTTTTTTGAACTGAATTGCTAACATAATCATAATTATAGTACTAGAGATTTGGTGGGCAAAATTTAAAATTTATTTGAATCTTGGCCAAGATATTTCATTGCTCCTTCATGACTGTCTCCACATCCAAATTCTCGCCTTTCATTCTTTGCATCATTGTGTTGAAGGATTGCTCACTCTTGATTACTCCGCCTTTATAACCTCTCCTCCAACCTCTTCTCCAATGTTAGTCAACAATTGTTGGAAAGTGCGCGCACTGATGGCCACACAATCACCTTCGATGTTGAAAATTGTTCTTCATTCACCGAAAATTTTCCGAGTATAATGTGAAATACAATATCAGACTCACTTCGGCCCCTGACATCTTCCTCTGACACAAAGTCGAAGAGTATGTCCGCACGAAGCGTTTTCTCTGGGTCGCAAATCAATATCGCAAATTGTTTGGCTTCAATTGTGTCGAAGTGGCTCTTTTCGTTTTCTCCTCATCCAGCATGGCGCTTACAGATATTGTCATACTCGCTCCAAACCTATAAATCTTAGGCTGGTCAAAAAAAAATACCTTGTCTTTCCCACACCATATATTTGGCCAGCACAGCACAGACGTAATGAGCGAAAGGTCTATACTTGACTCATGCCATCTGATTAGTCTTCTTCGAAAATTTTTATAATTCGTTTGAAAATTCTCCAACATCTTTATGGACAGGCCAGGATAAATGTGGTAGTTTAACTTATTTTCATCAAGTGTGAAGGTACTCTCGATCTCATGGAATTCATCACGACTGCGTTTGTTCTTTTGAAACAAATTGTTGACATGCCGTGGTTGGCCAGCTTGCGAACATTCCTGATTCCGGTATTATAACATTCAATATTGAATGAACATGCATCCATGAATTATAAATGTGGTCCGGCCAACTAGGTTTTTGTAACATTGTCGAGTAGTCAAAATATTGTTGTAATTGTCAACTTAATATCAATATTATTGCTAAGTCCAAAAGAACCAATACAAACTTAATTTCAGATGTTGAAAAAACTCAGGGTTGAGCCACAGACATACATTGATTCTGTTTTAAAGGAATGCGTTGAGGAACATTTCTGCAAAGGTCCACCGAAACTGAATCGCAAAGGTGTATTGGGAAGTTTCAATAAGATTGATTTGCCTATTCATAATGACGTACCGTCAATGGAGTTATTTGGTCTATTGGATGATGATGCACCTGATAACGAGTTATGGGAAAAAATCTATAATAAAAGAATAAGTTGCCAATTATGCTTATTGGAGTGACCGGCAGCGGAAAAACGCACAAGATCATTAAGACTGCTGCTGTTGGATACTTGTTGTACATTACGGCAGCCAATAGAGTTGATTTACGAGATGAGTCTTACGTTGAACTCACAACATTAATTGACAAGAACGTCGATGAGATCAATAGGAACAACGTTGCATTATTCATTGGTTGTAGGCTGGTTGCTCTACTCTACCAATTGCAAGAGCATAAAATAACACCAAAAGAATACTTTTATAGCCAGTATAATGGAAATACAACGGGTCTATTGTTATTATTCCGAAGTTTGGCAAAACGCATTGAAGACCCTTTTCAGTTCTGTGAGGATTTGATTATTAGAATTCGTAAAAATGAAACGTTTCAAAAATACAATTTAATCGGAATTGCGGCGGACGAATGTGGTGTTATGGACACTGATTGTGCTGGTAAATTTACCTGTATCAGATCTAAACAACCTCGTAATATGCTTTATGGGTTCTCCGACGTGGTTGTGAAATTAAATAGAAGTCTGGATTTAGACGTAGTCGTATACGCGGGGACAACATTCTCTATGAGAATGAGAAGAAGTTTCATGAATGACGCTGGTAGAGATTACGAGTACATACATTATGTATCATTCCCCTTCTTTAACAAAAAGGACGTAGAAAACATGTTATCCAGAGTGTGTAACATGAGCGACTGTAAAATACCTAAAAGTGTCAAGTTATTGACGGGTCGTCCACGCCTAGTCATGAGAACAATTTTGAAATTGATCTCTACTAGAGAAACTTCAAAGACGAAGATATTAAAAGTTGCTATTGAAACCGCTTTTGCTGACTTTCGAGATAACATTGTCTCAAAGATACTAGAAAGAGCGAGTGATGGACAAGTAGAAGATCACGTGACTATTAGCGCGATACGATCGATTATGTATCAACATATGTTTCGTCGCAGTCCAAGGTTTCTTGTAAATCGACCAATGGATTGTAAAATCGACCTTGTTAATGCTGGTATTTGTCACCCTAGAATCATCAACGATAGATTTTACTACTTTATGGAAGAACAATTATCCATCGCTGCCTCACTTAGATTTATATCGATTAACAAAGAGGATTACCAAGATTATGCCGTAAAAATGCTCTGCGACACCATCATGAATGGCATCGACAGTTCTCAAGGTGATGAAAAAGCTGTGGAAAAGATTTTTGCGATAGAAATGTCAAGAACAGGAGCGTTTGAAAAGTTTGCAGTCGCAATGGGCATAGATATGAAATATCCGTGGTTAAATGATTTTTCATGCGATTATATAACTGGTACTGATTCCTCGATAGAAGAGCTTAGTGTAATGAGAAACCAATCAAAATTCTGCATGTTACCAAGCAACCAGATGGGATTTGACTATTTTGCCATGAACACCATTAATGGTTCAAAATATGTGGTGGTAGCAGCGATCAAAACATCAAAAAATAACATTGGAAAACAACTTACAATCAAGAATTATTCTCAGCTGAACCCAAATGAGCAATACTACAAAAACAGGGACAACGACCAGAGAAGTGTAGATGACTCAATCTCCAACAAGGCGGTCATTAATTTCTTCGCAAGTGTCAAAGATTTTATAGTACTGGATATTGTGTTGCCAGATGGCGATTTGTCAGTGAATATTCCTCCAGCATTGAAGGATAACAGAATCAGAATCAACAAACCAAGTTTGAATAATCTGATCTTTGATAAGTATTCACGTGCTTCAATAGAACAAATCTACAAGTTAAAAAGTTCGAAAGATTCGAATGAAATAACTCTTTTTGATTATTTCCCTACACGAACAAATTATTAATAAAAATAAACAGTTGCAACAAATGAATAGTAAGTTACACAAGCAGCAACAGATCTAAGATTAGAGGGCAGAGAAAAACGAACTTTGGGTGAGTGTGAAGGATAATGATGGTGGTTGTGTAGCCATCGGAGACAGTCATGAAGGAGCGATGAAATATTTCGGCCAGATCCAAATAAATGCATAAAAACCATTTGCCTTCTCCTTGTGTTTAAAAATATTCAGTTCAAACAAACATCGCACTAGCTCTATAATTGCTGTCTCGCTTTGTATTTTGTAATTAACGATATAATCCTATCTGATTAAAGGGTGATGTATGGTTGTTGTGCGGACAGCGTGGGATAGGTCTTAATTACGTCTGCAGATCTAGATGCATTTTGTGTGCTAGAGAAAAATTCCACTGTGCTGATAAGTTCTGTATTGCATTCAAAATTGTCATCAGGTGGAAATCTGCACGTTGGAAATGAACGATACTGGTCCTCTGAGAGAACCATAGCTGCCGGAATCGTTTCGTTTGAGATGTTGTCCTCATAGTCTTCATCCAAACAATCGTTTATACCTATAACATTTCCCGAGTCAACCAAAATCTCCCATCGTCTGTTTAATTACAATTATTTATCGTTGACCGAACTTCAAACAACAAAAGATGAGGGATGTTAAGAATATGATACACGTGGTTCACTACCATAAACAAGATGGAGTTGTTGCATCGGCATTGACCAACAAAAACGATCAAGGTGCTTTTACCCTGGATATATTCAAACCTGACGACCAAGGCACAAGGGATTGGCTTAACGGACAAAGTTCTCCAGTAGAAGGATCAAGTGATGCTAAGAACATGCTGACTGAATGTTATGAAGATCTAACGAAGGCGTCAGAGGGTGTCTTTAGAATTACCTCCTTGTGTGGCGGATCGATATCTGAAGTGGGGAGCGCGTTTCAAATTGGCCCAAAAACACTGCTGACAAATGATCATGTTATTTCTGACGATGCTGTTTTTATCCCTTACTCAAACCTACCATACAAGAACATATTTGAATTCTTCAGAAGCGGTATGTTGTTTATAACGTCGTTGTCACTCTAACACTTTAAAGGTAGTATGTCGTTGAGAGCTAGAAGGGGTGAGCTTGACAAACACAAACCTTGTGAAAATCAAATGGACCATATTCTTGGAAAGCGTGGGGACTTTGTGTACGTTGATGCGTTACCACTTGATGCCGAAGAAGGAACTCTTTCTAGAGTGATCTTTATTCCAGCCGCAAGTATTTCTGATGAAGTTTGTACAATCTCCTATCCTGGTTCAGAAGTTGCCCATGGATACGGAGGCCTTGAGGCTACATACCAAAATTACCTGCCAAATTATGATGTACTAAAAAGTAAGTTCTTTGGGTTTGGAAGAAAGGTCATTAGCTATGGAAAGGTGTTGAACCCATACGCTAATATCGACGGTGTTTGGAAAGAAGATACTAGTCACATCAAAGACATTAAAAAGACCCACCTACTGTTTTCAAACGAGAATCTCCACGGTGGATCTTCGGGATCAGTCACATTGTCGAGAGGGTTCAAGATTTTTGTGGAAAAGGACGTTGATGGAAACGAATGGAAGCTTGTTGAGGCCGTAGCAATTCGTAAGTGTTTGTGTGCTGTTCTGTACTATAAATTTTAGACTTTGGTGGTGAGTTCGTACCCTGCGCAGGTTGTTTATCAATTTTACCAGATGAAAGGATCAATCCTGCTCCTCAAATACTCGACTTATGTGGAAATTGTAGAAATTGTGAGAGTGTATCTTACAATTACGGTTTTGGATTGCACCACCCAGCAATTGTTGATTTTTATCACAAAATGAAGGTCGAGTTTATGGAAGTTTTTGGCAGAATTCCCGATCCTTTGAATGAATTTTACAACACCAGAAAATGATATTTGCAAACTAATTTTAAAAATGATAATATAAATGTATCCACCTTTAGATGTTGGTGCAAATAGAAAGTATTTAACCATGTTAGACAATCTGATAAAGTTGATATCAGACTGTCGAGCCTATCTAACTGAGGATTGTCAACTGAAGCAGTTATATGTAATAGTATGGATAATAATGCTGTTAACCGCAGTAATTAGTTGGTTAATAGACAGATGGTGGCGATGTAGGTTGGAGAACTTTCTGTTAACCTCTGCAGTGATGTGGCTGATGTGTCCATTATGACCACAGTCTTGTATGATGAAAAGTTGTTGAGCGTCTTCTGTTGCTGTTGACCTACTACAATAACACGTTGAGTACTTTTTGTGTGTTGTGTGACTTACCGTCATCCTCGTCATCAATATTTTTATTAAAAGGGGAATTAAAACTTCGGTAACCAGGAATCAATGGAGCTATCAAATTGATGAAATTATCAGTTGCAGTAGTACTGGTTCTAACATCGGCGTCACAAACTTTTTTAAAGGAATTTATTGCTTGTTCGCCCATCCACAATATTAGTCCTTCGCCACTTTTAATGATGACCTCCGTTCGGGATGGAACATTCAAAGTGTAGTTCTGCATTTTGTTCTTGTTTTGCTTGAACATGTCGTCATCGCTCATTTCTTCATCGATCGATCTCATCCTCTCGATTGTTACCATAATAGTCTGCATCGGTTGACTTCATTTTTACAACGTTTATATCATCATCTTCCCATAACGCAATCATTATGACACGAATTACTCAACACCCTTATATTATTGGGTTGGTAACTAACCAATAGGAAGTCACTCAACCGACGACGTCACAAGAAGCTCGGCTGACACATGAGGCCCTACAACTGCGACAGCACGTCAATATACCAAGTTACTGCCATAAGGGATAGGTTACTGGCATATACTCAAATACAAAATACATTCATCTCATCAAGTCCAGAAAACATTTTTCCAAACCGCCTTCAAACACAACGACCCTTTTCTATGTACGCAATAAAACGAACATTTATTAACGAAAGACTGCTCAAATATTAAAGGTGTTAACACAACCTCACATTTATTTGCTTAATTACAGTATGGTTATATATGACGTCGCAACTGTAAAAAATGTGAACGACAACCTCTGACCAGATCATAACAACATGTTCTTATAGGATATATTGGAAGCCACAAAACTTGTTAAATCACCCGTTGTGCATCAACCTCTGCATTACACTCTTAAAGATCCACTTCTCCACCAGTATAGGTTCCAACTACACAATGATTGAAGTGTGGGTCTGGTTTGCCGTAACGAGCTTCCTTCGACGCTTGACACCTGGTTGTCTGCCAAAGTAATTGTCCAAAACCAAAAAGTTGGCCCCTCCCATTATATAAACTTTGTGGTGTGTTTCGTGGTTTTGGCATGGCTTGTTGTTGCTTGTTAATATATTGTGCTAGGGGAATTGCATGCTGCTCAGAAATTTGAGTTTTTGTATGAAAATATACACGTTGCTCATCCCATTACGAGTGCATCTCGCAGTTGGGATGATGCTATAGTAATCCTTTTTAGTATTAAGTTTATTCCATTTTTCAATTGGGAGTGAGGTCGTTTGCAGTCTATTTAAATGTATTGGTATAAATGTCTCTTCGGTGGCATGATTTTGAAATCGGTGGTGGAATTTAGATTTTGTAAATCATGTGTTTACAAAAGCATTTGAATAAAGTATGTGAAGAACGCAACAAGAACACTAGTAGGTTTAAGCCAGTTCAGAATTCTTGACGCTTGACCTTATTACGCCATCAAAATAACGAACACCAATAGTTTCGCTCATCAAGGATCAAACTGTTCTGTTGTCATTAGTGAGGATGACATTACCACCACAAGTGTAGGAAAACCTTACAAAGAGTACCATCCCAAAAGAACAAACACATGACAAAGAACAAAGTAGAGAATCTTGAAAGGTCCAAAAGCAATCACCTCACAAGCGGCCGACAAAATAGGACAAACTACTCGAGGGCAAGAGATTATTTTTACAAGGAATTCATAAAATGAAAAAAGGCAATATGGCTCAACGCAAAAACCCTATGGAATTCTGCGCTTCATCAGTCATCGCTTGTTCAACTTTATTCCTATCGATTTCGAATTGTTACCTCTAACAATTCAAATGTAATCATGTTTGGACTCGAAGGATTGTGGCGGCACGACATGTCAAATGCAAAAGGAGTCTCAAAAGAAGTCATCTTGTGGGTCCGAAGCTCGCAAGATTTGAAAATTGGCCTACATGATCATGGGAAGAACAAGAGCGAATCATTTGTTTGGGGGCTGTGCGTTTGAAAAGACAAACATTCACAATTTATCAGACCAAGCGAAAAAGAGTACATTGAAAACCTGGGGAAGGAAGATGATGTAATATCACATTCACATCCATATTTGCTAAAGTTGGTATTCTATTTGTGTGTCGATACTTCGTGGAGCTTTCGCTTCGATTTTGTTAAAGGGTTTCGGTTACAACCAATAAGGTCTTAGGTGACAAAACATAAAATTTTATTTTTTTGTTATCTGTTCATCCTTGAGTGACGTCACTCGTACATGTTCAGATTTTCTGTTAGCGACACTTTTCTTACCCAAGTCTTTGCACCCGGTTGCAAAATTCTAAAAATAAATATAAGGGTGTTGAGTTGCATAAGAAATTTTTGTAATCTTCGACTTTATGGCCTCTGATTGAAAGACATTCTAGATGGAACCAATCGTTGCAATTATTGCACTGAATCATTGATTTGTCAAACACATTCACAAAATGTAACAAATCACTCCTGGACAACAGTTACATTTGAGCAGCCAAAAGGGGTAAAGATGTTTGAGGAGGAAATAGAGTTGTTGAGGATAATGAGATGTATAGTATTAGTAACAGGGAGACTTGTATCAAACTGCTTGTTACTGTTTTATTTGATATATTATTTACATAGTATGTTCCGTATTTATAGTACCGTGGAACTTACTCGGAACTGCATACTTCAATCTCTCAGATGCCACCTTCCACATTGTAAGTCTTTGGTTACAACAAGAGTTTAACAAGGATTTCATCTTCTGTGAAATAAGTCAATAAGTCACTGGCTGCCAATATCGCCTCCTTGTCAGATGTGAATTTGTAGAGGTCCGCGACCTGGCTTCGAAGAACATTAATTTCGTTCGTGAAGTTGATCACACTGGCGTTGTGCTGCTCTTGGATTTACAACATGTTATCGTTGTTTGTGTCCCTTATTTGGCGCAAATTGTTCTCCAAAGTGGCGATCCTGTCTTGATTTGATTCCTCTAACTAAACAATTAATATCAGGAGTAGTAATGGCTTACCCTAGTGAACTTCAAATTCATTTTACGTGGCACCATAAGTGGTTCAGCGAGTGTGTTGACGGAGTTATCATCAAATAAGTCTAATCAGTTAATAATCACAACTACTAAATATCGTTACTAATTAGTGGCAAAGGGGCGCTAAGAAAGTCATCTAATGACTGTATGGGTGTTTGTAAGGGCGTGTGGTAAGTATTCTCCATGAGATCATCGAGAATGTTTGGGCTGTTATATTGAGCGGACCTCTCCTCAATGCGTTCCTCAGAAATATCAACAATTACCTCTATAACCCATTCGAATTATTGATTGTTATTAAATAAATTTATCAAACAATTCCAGTACTGCCTTATTGGCCTCGGTGTGAGCCTTACTAACCTCTTCATTAGCCTTGGTGTGAGCCTTGCTAACCTCTTCATTGGCCTTGGAGTGAGCTTTGCTAATTCTTTCATTAGCCTCTTTTTGGTTCCTGCCAATCCTTTCATTAGCCTCTTTTTGGTTCCTGCCAATCCTTTCGTTGGCCTCTTTTTGGTTTTCACCAATCTTCCTTAGGGCTTCTCTGAAGAACTCAAATTGATCTTCGTCAGGACTACCCTGGTTCTCTATATCTACATCTTTTAGTAACATTTTTAACAATATTCTACCCTGGTTGTTGGCGCCTTGTTGGGCAACCTCTCTATAAGTTCGGTCTACTGGGGGTAGACCAATTCTGGGTGTTCGAGGGATTGTTTCCCCATTCTTCTTAACACGTACCTTCGAGTTTTTATCCATTGCAGAAGAGTGATGTGCCATCAATCATGTCAAAGTCAAAGTTAGAGGCCATTGGAGGAACATGAAGTCAACCATTTTACAAACATTTCTAGAAGTGTGAAGAATTGGATAGTGCAAGATCTTTTTTTTTGCTTCACTCTAGGTGGGATAAATCAAGGAAGCCTCCCCTTAGTAGGATAAACGATGAAGTGCTTCAGATCAACTACGAATGAAGACGAAGAGGAAATAGTCGATGAGGATCACTGGGCGTTCTAATTGTTAGCAGTTTGGTTGAACAAGAAAATAGGAGTACAATTGAATAAATCCTAGGAGAGAATTAAGTCAAATATACTTTCAGAACATTTTGATCATAACCGTAACAGAAGTGATTGACAAGCTGATCAATGAATCCCATGATTTTCAAGACTTCCATAGAATACAATTAACCACACCACCTCGCTAACCGAGGAACATTATTTGATAAGAAAGAGTATCGTTGTCAAATGTATAATTTATTTAAACCCACCTTGAACAAGGTGTAGGGTCTACTTTACAATTACTCTTTTGCTCTTCTATTCGCTCCGGGATTAAATTTGTGTTCTTGAATCAAGTTCAATAAATTGTGTCCCAGGAAGTTCAGCAAATCGGTTATTGCTTTGTTGCAAAGTGCCCCAACATGGCTTTTGATCTTGGCCCACGCTTGGTGGGTGATTTCACCACGAGCTCCAATACATATTCTGTTTTCATCAATCATTGGTGTCCAAGATACGTTTACTTCTGTTTTGATATTGTAAACATATCTCCACATCTCCAGGTCATCTTCTCTATTCGCCACTTGTTCCTTGCTCGCACATTCCCAGAGTACATGCTCAAGAGTCCTTTCTGATTGTGTCACAATATTATTCGGAGAGTACAGCCAGATATTATCTTTATTTATTAAGAACCACATGTCACATGGGAGGAACCAGGACGAATATGTTGGATCTGTTGTAGGCCATGCGGAGTTTGATAATGTGGCGGAATTTGTTGCTCTTGTTTGATTGATTAAATAAATGTTTAATGTATGTGAGATCCATTTTTCTCAAAGTACTCTTGTGTAAAGCTGTTGTCCCTCAAAGTTATAAGATGGCTTGATTGTCGTCAGCAAGACTATTCGTTACGTTAGAAAAAGGTACTTACACTAAATGCCGGTGATGGTGATGAGAACACTCTCAGGTTGTTCTTTCTATCCATTAGCATCAATGTTTTTTAATTCTCGGTTGCATTCATGTTAAAAAAGTTACCCACAGACATTAAAGAAATGAAAATATAATTTTACTTACATTTGGTATGAAACGTAGTGTGTAATGATCACCACCATACTCTGTGGAAAGTAGATTGGTAGCGAATTGAGATTAATGTGAGTAACAAGAACATCTCAGGAACATGCTGGATTGAATCTGTTGTAGGTCATGGTTAATGATGATGGGAAGTGTTTGTCACGAGTACTATGCTAATTATTACAATGAACCTTCCGTAGTAATAAAGTACCAGTCGCGAATACCAGAGAGAATGTTGTCTAGGTTTTAATGTCAAGAGGTGACTGAAAAGTACGAAAACCTAGTTCGCGCGCATAATTACATTTCTATAGAGTTTGTGGTACTTTTCATATTAGAAAGGATTTCACACTTTTCTAAGGACAAATACACCTTTGTGATACTTTTCGTGTAAGTAAGACATTTTACACTCTTCTAATGTAGCGATAGTTTGAACAACAACAGTCACAAACCATTTCAACAACATCTGAATAGATCAAGACGTGATAGCACCGGGCTCATAAATTGGAATCGCAATCCTTCAGAAAAGAATAAACATTTCTTTACATTGCTACAATCAATCCTTTGTTGAATTTAAAAGACAAGTAGTTGGTATTGATAGGATCGTATTTTTATTCTGTACACAAATCTGATGGTTCGTTCAGCGTTAATTAATACATGTAAAACTATGGTTTTATTTATTATGATACATTAATGTTAACTCAAATTGTTGCTTTCAATCTAGCTTCAAGTCTGTTCTTTGAAAGTCTTTTGCCTTTCAGTCTTTGTACAGGTTTGTTCACCTTTCCGTTGAATAGAGTGTCCGCGTAGTATTAATCCTTTCTCCTTGTTGTTCCTGCCACGACATTATTAAGGTCAATGTTTGACTTGATTTGTTTGGTCTGGTCAGCTGGTTTCTTAATCCATTCTGTTCTTGCTGTGTACTTCATATTGTTGTTTTTTGTAATGTTTGTTTTGTAGATACAGATGTTCACATATGGTTTTTATACTTTTCTCCTACTTTCTTGCCGTTCTATGGAACAGACCAAAGGTTGAGTTCAACAAATACAAGAAAAATACATTACAA
>JAOPGA020001861.1:0-38980 GCA_026419775.2 Acrasis kona | reverse complement strand
GGTGTTACAGTGTATGCAGGTGGCGGTAATGTGGTTGATTGTAATGTATTGTTGGTGTGATCTGTGTGATGATGATTAGTGACGGGTGGTGATGTGACTGGTAGTGAATTGTTGGATTGTACGTTGGCCATTTCATCCCTTAATCTCTCCAAGTCTTGTTTCATTTGTTGATACTTTAATCGTACGTGTTGTTCGTGAGGTTCTTTTGCGCCCGCATCAAAAATGTATTCGATAAAGTTCTTCAACGTAAAGTATAGTATTCTGAACTGCTTGATGGTTTCTCTATAAAATAATTAGCGTCTTTGAATCAAAGTACTTACGAAACCATAGAGTTTGACTCGCTCGGATCGTCCTTCCAATCGTCCATTCCCATCACACTTTGTTCCGAACAAAAGTCAATGGGATACAATGTCACCAAGTCCTTGTGATAATTCTCCGTTTGATTGTGAATGAAACCCAGCGCTCTCCTAATCCATAGTTAAAATGAATCACAAACACATGCACATACTTGATGGAATGATAATCCTTGATTAATTTTCTAAAGTCTGCATCTTCAGGTATAACCTTTTCGTTTTCTTCATTCTTTTGTTGTTCGTCTGTTAATTTTTTTTTGAGCGCTGACACGATGGCCTTGTACTTCATGAATTGTCGATTGTTCTTTTCTTGTTCTACTCTGCTCTTGCTGATGAAGCTGGCCATCAATCTACTAACGTCGGCTACGTCCATGTTGGGTCTAATGTAATCCACCAGGGGGACCGTATCTTCGATGACTAGTTTTGATTGGGAGGCCATCTTTTCTATTTTTTGATTGGATTCATTATCGATCACTTCCATGTTGATTAGCATTTCGGGTGTGGTGGTTGCGTTTGTGTTTGGTTGTTGATTTGAATTGTTTTGTGAATCATTCATGTGATCGTGAACGGGCGCATTGTTGTTATTGTTGTGAGGATGGTTTGGTGCGATGGTTGGTTTCGTGTTGGTGTCTAGTTCCACGAATCCATCACTCTGAGTCACGCTTACTTTTTGATTTAACACTGCACCAAATGACGAAACACTATTGTTGAGGCGATGGTTAGTTTGTGATTCTGGTGGCTTTGTATCGCTTTTTATCGCACTGGTCTGTGTAGATGGTAGTAGCATGGACATGTCTATGCTGGCTTGTGATAATTGAGGTGCAGAGCTGATGATGGGTTGAGCGATAACGACATTGCTGTTCGTTGCTGTATTGGTGGAAGTGGTGCTGGGGTTGGGCGTTAATGAATATTCAGTAATGTCCGATTCTGAGGTGTCTTCGACAATGGATTTGATCTGCTTTATGATGTCTTGTTGTGTATGCTTTGACTGCTTGGTTGTAATAGGAGGTGCTGTCTCCATAGCCACTGGTGTTGGCGAGGCATCTTGGTTGTCCTTGTTGACAGACTCTTTCAATTCCTTAGAAGACTGTTGAGTGTTAGTGAGAGGTGTGTTTAAAAATTACTTTTTTAGGGACGATGGTCATGTTTTTCAGTTCGTTCATGATTGATTTTAGTTGATTTTTAATTTCTGCATTCTTGTTCTTCTGAGACTGTAACTGCTTTTCCATGTACGACCACTGTGATTGGTTATTGGTTTTAATCTGCTCCAACTCCAACTCTTTGTTCCGTAATTCTCTTTTAACTTCCTCCTTTTCTCTCACAGCTTGCACGAATAAGTAATCATTTTGGTCGTCATATTCCTTCATTTGTAAAGTAAGTACGCCATCCCTTCTATCCTTATCTTTTGCCGCCAAGTACTCTTCATCAGCTGTCACATCAAGTTAGTTTATCATGAATATCGTGAATGTTTACTTTGTGTAGAGGCTGCAATCATGCTGTGTGTTTTCATGTTACGCTTTTCCTCCAATTCTTGGACTTGATTTTGAAGGGCGCCTACTAGTTGCTGTAATGTGGACTTGTTCTCTCCAACTGGTACACCACCGGATAAAATAGTATTTCCATCACGATCTTGTAGCGACTGTAATATACTTTTTTGTTTTTGATAAAATTGTTTGATTTGTTTGTTTAGATCGCTAATTGCTCCGTCACGGGCTATGATATCAGCATGTAATTCGTTGATGCGGTCTATTTTCGCCTCCACTTCCTTGTTTCTGTCTTGAACATCCTTTCTCAATAAGTCTGAGTATTTTTTGTGATTGATTTTGTCATGTGTTTCAACTCTCAGGGCAAACTCTCTTTTTTCAATCTCAGCTTTGAGTTTGGACAACTCATGTAAATGTTCTGCTTGCTTTCTTCCTGCATCAGCCTCCATTGACTCGATGCGCTGTTTTAAAGTATCAACCTCCCTCTGAATACCTAGATTCTTTTTACCCTCCTTCTTGTTATTTCTATCATTGAGCTCATCATAGAATCGAAGTTTGTTTTCGGTCGCCGTTAATTTTTTGGTAGCATCATGCAACTCCATTTTTAAATTAAGAATGATCTTCTCCAAATCATTGTTTTTGGCCTTTAAAGTATTATGAGGTGTTTGAAGAGAAGCCTTCTCAACATAATCTACAACATCGCGGATGGTTGCCTGCATGTCAACAAGTTTTTTGGACTTTTTCTTCATGCTTGACAGCATATCCTCAATGTTTTCTTTAGATGCGTCCAAGAGTTGATGCCATTTTTCACTATTCTCTTTAACAGAGGTCATGAAAAACTCAGAATCAACAGAATCATTATCACCAAAACTCATACCGCCATCGTCTGTTGCTGATTTATTAAATGAGTCTTTGAACCATTGTTGAAGGTCTTTCAATACTATTTTTCTATTTTTTGTAATGTTTTCATGGTTGGTAAAAATGTCTTCCATGTTTGCTCTGTTCTGATTCACCAAGCTGTCAAAATCGAGCTTTCCTGTCTTCTTCATAATCTCACTTAGCATGTCCATTGATTCTGCAGTTTCAATAGTCGCGTCAATAGATGTGGATTCGAGTTGATGCAGAGATTCTGTAACTTGTGTTTGAAGTTCCTGTACCATCTTAACTGCTGACATTCGCGCCTTTAATCGAGACCACTTGTCTTCAGTGTCAGCGATCTGGGCTTTATCCTCAAGCTGTCTCTTCTGAGAGCGCTCGAAGCTTGAATCGCTGTCCAAATAGTGTGTCTTTAGTACGTCATCTAATTGGAAATTTGATGGTGATTGAGTTTTACGAGAAATAAAATATGTATGTTTTTCGACTGAACTTGACGGCTCCGCACTAGCTGTCCTCCTGATAATGGTTAGTGCGATACAAAAATGCTAACTTACCTCTCTCTTAATATTCTTGAAACCACATGTGCTGGTAAACCTTTTTTTGAGCTGGAGTTTTGCAAGTCAGAAGGTGTGATAGTATAATCATCATCTATTATTTTGATAGATGTTATTTCATCATCATACATAGACTGCATTAGTGGAAACAAGTTCAAATTATCCACTCCCGCTTTCCTCTACTACGTTGATTTGTATTTGTAACCAACAATTGTAAGTCATTAGGTCAATTCAGTTTATTTTTAGTACACACATATCTAATGCTCTTTATCAACATGGGAACCACAACATCAGGATCCGACGCCTCAGGATGCGCACTGTAAACAAAAATTTTCCCCTGGCCATGTTCGCCAACAACAATAGATGCACTATTTTTCAACACACCAGGTTTTACGTTTTCATTATCAAAGTCACAATCAAACAAGCCCAAAACATGACATTCAGCTTTACATTCATTAGAAGTTTCGCATTCGCATTCCAACACTTCCAAACAAGGCCCATTCCTATAGAACATTTTAACGTCAGAGCTTACATGTCCAAGATGGTCTATTCCCATTTTATTTAGTCTGATATTGCACTCGCCCATACCGCGCTTCCATAGGTATTCTGGTTCCTGCCTCTCTTTCAGTTTACATTGAGGTAATAAATTCCATGTCGGACAGAATGAATGTATTGGTTCGTCTGGAAGCACGCTACATGCGCTGTATGCACCTGCACAAATACCAATGTAACCAACACCACTATTTACCGCTCGTCGTACTGCGGCCCCTCCTTCTTCACCGCCCATGTGCTTATAATGTTCGACATGATAACCGCCCGGGATAATCAAACCTGTTGGTTAGTAGTTTTAAACGATTTAAATCTCACAATCGAAACCGTCACTCTCCAGAATCCCTGAACATATCTCCTCTCCTGTTACTTGAATGATTGAAAACCTACATTTGGTTGGAGCTGGTTGCTTTGTGTACTTACTCTTCTTTCAGATATTCACAAAGCTTCATAAATTTAACATGATTAGGGTCCTGAAATGTGAGTCTATACTTTTCCTTTACTCAAACCTTCTCATAGACAAAATAACCAATCTTCTTGGCTTCTGGGTTTTTGTTCACAAAGGAAGTCGCCTTGTTTCTCATTGATGCACTGTTGTGTAAGTTCCAAATCAACCAATTCAATGATCACCTTCTCTTGGCCAATAGGTCTTGCAAACTCATTATTCGTTCAGGGAATCAAAAGATTAACAAAATGAAAAACCTTTCTCAACCTGTTTACAATGATATTACAATAAAGCACATAAAAATAATAGTTCTCTGACACCATGCTACAATTATAAATATATGGGTTGCGCAACAATAACTTTTAAAATGATGTGAAAAGTTTTCATATTCATTTATCTACTTCATCATTCGCTCGTACTTGATGTGATCCTCGTACATTTCTCTGTAAATTAGATATTTCTTGCGGTGGTAGTCTATATTCTCATCACTTGGTGTCACAACATCGCCAACACTGTTCATTTTACTCATTGCCTCGCTTACACTTTGGTAAGCACCTCCTGCAACTGCACCAAGAATAGCGGATCCAACAATCATGGCCTCTGATTCTTTTGGAACATACACTGTACTTTGGGTCACATCCGAATGCATCTTGACAAATAACTTGTTCTTTGACAGACCTCCACACATAATAATACGAGACACCTTCTCCGCACCTACTTTTTCTCTGGCCTCATTAATGCTCTCTATAATATGACGTGTGCCATAACTTATCGCTTGAATAGTTGCCAAGTACAACAAGGCCAAATCCTCAATCGAATGGGATATGGTAAGACCGGATATCACGCCTCTACAAGAAGGATTTGCCAGAGGAGAGCGATTGCCATGGAAATAAGGAAGAACATGAAGTGATTTTGACAACAAACTCACATCGCCGCCGCCACGCATTTCATCTAATTTCTCATTCAACAACTGGAACACATGTTTGTTCTGATTCTTTGACACCTCCAAGAGTCGTGGATAATATACATGAGATTGCACCACATGATCCATCAATTTACCTACAGCAGACTGTCCTCCTTCGCTCAACCACATGCCAGGTATCATGGCAGAATAGAATGGACCCCAAACACCTCTCACAAAAACTTCCGCGTTAGACACTGCCATATGACAACTGGAAGTGCCAGCGATGATGACGATGCGATCTTGTACATTGATTCCATGTACATTAGGAAGAGATGCACCCACTGATCCGATTCCTCCAGCGTGTGCATCTATTGCACTTACCGCGACTGGAGTGTTGACGCGTAAATTGAATGCATCAGCTGATTGTTTGGTCAATCCATTTCCTACAGGTTGACCCATGGGTAATATTCTTGTTCCTATTCTGTTTTGGGATAAGAGCAGATCGAGACCCAAAGAACTAAAGTAGGTTGAATCCCATCCGTTCGTTTGGTCACGTACAGCATTGCTGCTATAAGTCCATTTACAAATGGTGGTGCATTCTGAACGAACGTCGTGTTGACCAGTTGATTTGTATACTAGGTAGTCGGCCAAATCAAAAAAGTGAATGTTGCTGTTGTTGTAGAGGTCTGGCAAGTTTTGCTTGATCCAAAGTAATTTTGGCGTCTCCATCTCGGGTGAGATTATCCCACCCACATATTGTAGCACATCGTGATTAACTGTAAAATGTTTTAGATTAGATTAGTGTAAAGTATTTACGAGAGTTGATATGCTCGGCTTGTGAGTTTGCCCTGTGATCTGCCCACAGGATAATGTCTGTTTCCGGTCTGCCATCAGGACTGATTGATGCGGTGCCACCCGTAAGATCAACGGCAACTCTAAATTTAAATGTGAGAACATGATGTCGGAATGGCCTACAAGGAGCACGTGGCGTCGAATCCTATTCCGACAATCTCATCCTGAATGTTTGAATTTTTCTTTTGAACCTTTTGTACTGCTGCTTTGACTACGTTGCAGGTACACTCCCAAATGTTTCGTGAAGATTGCTCGTAAAAATCAGTGCGGTCGTGCCAAGTTTTGATTTCATTTGTAGATATGGATTCATTCAAAATCTCACCATTCTCAACATTTACTATAGCAGCCCTTACTGAGCCACTTCCAACATCAACTCCAACTGTGTAGCGAGGCATCCTGATTTCTCTCCAATCAGAATGTTTGTAAATTTACTTTGAAAATAAAAATAAACGGATATATATATACCCAAAATGACAATATTTCATTAGTTCACCAAATTAGACTTAACATAGATGCAGAGAAGCATGCAGAGAAGAAGAGGAAGGAAATGGAGTYGCAAAATAATGCAGGCAGAATGTTGGCTGAGCGATGCATTGAGAGAATAAAAATATCAGATGAATATGGATCGGAAATTATAATCAATGAACGATCAAAAGTTGTGACAACTGTTGCAAATATGATAACAACTGCGGAAATTCTTAAAAATCTTAAAGTATTTCCGTCATCGAACACATGTCGAATTGTTCCAATATTTTCAGACTCCAGAAATTGTCCAAAAAGCAACAAACTTTTAAAATATTCTACCATACCACTACAAACAATGCCTCCACAAGCAATTCAAGCAGGCCCTTGTGCAAGCCATCGTACAACCACTCGTACTTCAATCGGAAGCCAAACTATAACATTGAAAAACTTTTGTCAAAGTACTCCAACACATAATATTGATACAGGAACAGTACAGARGTTTATACCCAGCCCGAGACATTGTAATCCAGCCAACCCTGGCTTGTCAATAATAACCAACCATGTAAATCGGACACCACAAAGAAGAGTAGACCCAGTCACAACACCATCAACTCCAAGTAATTTAAATCCCTTGCATTTAAATTTCTTAACCCAAAGAACACTAACATCAAACTATTCTAATTGGCAGGATTCACCAATTCACAAAACACCAAATYAATTTCCCCAGACACCAATGCCAAAGTCACCGCAAACTATGAATTGCCTGACCCCAATTCAACAAAAATCAAATCAAATACCTCGCACACATCAATTCACGACACCTCAAACACCTACTTTGCAAATTACAACCTTTCAAACACCTACAAGAAACCCTCCTCACCTTGGACGCCTTCTTCACGTTCAGTTAACTGGCAGAATCAATGCACTTCTGAGACCACACCTAGATCAAGCTCTCCAAATAAACGACCGTATAATACAGAGCATAAAGGAGGCACTGTGTTCAAAACAGGTAATACGATAAATGCAACATTATGGGAGGGGACAACTTCCATCATTATTACTTTGTTTTAATATATAAGATCAATTTCGAGGTTTATGACACTTGAATGTTTTGATAAAGCTACTGAAATTGTTTAATCTTGCACACCAAATGGTATCAAAACATCTCTCGTCAATATTAAAAACCTACTTGCCCCTATAGCGCAAATTTGTATTACAGTTAATCCCTTGGTACCAAAAGACATACAAAAAAACATTACAAAGAACTTATTACACTCCTAATTTGAGTATAAAACTTGTTATATATGCCTAGACAATGTATGAGAAATACATATTGGTAAAATTAAGTATTTGCTGATTAGATCTCGATGACTCAATAAATATGGAATTTTTTACTTTATTTTGACCACTTTACAGGGATTAATAAATTAAAATGTCATTGTAAATTCTTCTTTATTACGAATGGGTTATCGACCTCATGTGTTGTCGTGGTGGTGGGATTGGTAATTGTCTTGGGGTAGGTATGGGCAACTCTTTTCTGATGTTAACCTTTGAAGCTTGTCCTGGAGGAACACTAGATCTTCTTGGAGCTATCGGAGACCCATTATTTTGAGGTGAAGACGGCGTTGCGGGAGAACCTTGTGTTATGATCGGGGAGGAGGGTCTCTCCTCAACCGTCACACTCTTCAATGAATGTTCCAAATCCATAATCTTTTTATCTTTCTCCTGTATCGATCTCTCTAGTCTTGAAATGTATTTGTACGGGTCTCTTGTTTTTTCGTTCCCCATATATTCTGACAAATACTTCATACAAAAGCTGTCGCTACACAGATCCAGCGCAGAGTGGCCGTCTATATCTTTGTAATCATAATCTGCATTGGCGTCCAGTAAAATTTTAATAACTGGTTCTGCGTTCATCACGCAAGCTAAATGCAGTGGTGACTGCTTGGATTTAGTTAATATGTTTATATGCGCACCGAGCTGCATCAAGGTAACTACAGTAGTAGTACACGCTGACTGACAAGCACAGTGTAATGCTGTAGCGTCCTGAGCATTTTTTGTATTTACTTCAACACCTAATTCTACCAAATACCGAACAACTTCATGTTGGGAAAATCTTGCTGCTAGGTGCAAAGTAGTATCCGCATTGCAATTCAAAGAGTGGATGTCTGCTCCATAGAGAACCAATCGCTTTATGGTTTCAATACTGCCGCCCTTAATAGCAGCCATCAAGCACGAGTCTCCGAATTTATCTGTCAATTTTGGATTTGCACCCCTCTTTAGCAAATACTCAACCACTTCTGTTGGAACTGCATATAAGCAAGCCAAATATAGAGGTGTTTCGTGCTGTTCGTCTCTTGAATCCAAAGGCACACTATAATCCAACAAAACATCAATTACTGGCAGACTTCCTGGCTGCAAAACTATGTAGTGCAAGAGCGATGCATTGATATGGTTTAGAAATGTAAGAGGCTTTTTTATGTCAGCACCAAGCTTTATACACTTGATAGTTCTTTCAGGACTCATATTCTTTAAACTATGCCAACCGATAGCGGACTCGAATTCCTCAATTGTGCACAAAGGATTTTTTGTCACCCACTCGCGTATAGTGTTTCTTAAAAATCTGTTAGGTACTAAAGTTTTGGATTCGAGCTGCTCGTTTGTTAAAGGATTTGTATCATGAGAAAGCAGCCATTCCTCGATAGCTTTCCTCTCATAATTATCTCCATTGGTAGTTTGTACAGGGTCTAACATCAACTCCGATGTGATAGGGCAAACGTAAGCTGATGGGATGCCCTCATACATTTCAACTTTTACGGTTTTTGTTGTAATTTCAGTTTATTCTATAACAAGAAGGACTACATGAACATGAAGGGAGTGTAAATTTAACCAATGCAATCAGTTATCTCGATCCAGTTAATATATCGTTTTACAACTTTCGTCAATGTCACTAAATGATGCATTTGGATCGAGCAGTGGAAAATCATCACCATCTTCTCTTTACGGAGAGAGTTTATCGTACGGTGCAAACAGCCCAATAACTCAACCTGAACTCAATGCAATAATAAAATCTGGGCTTCTTCGCAAAGAGGGTGGAGTCGTTAGAAATTGGAAGGTTAGGTTGTTCAAATTAACAAACAGCGCCCTCTATTACTACGACATTAGTGGAAAAGAAATTAAAGGTAAGATCACAATTCAACCTGATGCAACTGTTGTGGATGAGAATGTTAAAGACAAAGGCAAACACGTGTTTTCCATTCTGACATCAAAAAGAACATATTACTTGAGTGCAAAAGATGAAGACGATAAAATCTCTTGGTGCGAGGCCATCAGGGCATTAGTTCTAAGGGCGTCGGTCGTGCACCAATTGAACAGTTATGGAGCGGCGTTAGATCGCCAATTTAAGCACAAAACAATTCAAAACATAAGCCCAATATCAGATGTAATTGACGAAGAGTCAAATAAAGACCTTAACTCTGTTGAAGATGATAAAATTATTGAAGAGATTTGTTTGAGTGTAGAAGAGGAATACGATCTTGCCATGAGTGCCGTAGAAATATTTTTAAAAGAAGAAAGCGAGAGGCTTCCAGAGGAGCAGGCCTATGTGATTGCAATGAAGCAGTATAGACAGCAGTTGCAAGACTATTGTAACAGCATAGGTGCAGAACCTGAGTACTCAATTGCCTCTGGAACGAGCATTTTTGTTATGGATCAAAGTAAAATGTCAGCAACTGAGAAGGAGTTTGTCCACGACATTACTAGAGAGTACACGAACGAGTTAAAGACGACATTTGAAGAATATGATGTTTCGCTTGAGTTGCAGGAGGAGTCTTCAAAAGCCTCTGCTGCGATACTAGCCAAAGATCCTTGCGAAAGAACGGCGGAGGAGAATTTATATGTGCTAAAGGTAGAGGCGTGCATCAAAAAAGTAATAGATCTAGAACATCAATTAAATCTGGAAGTTAGACATCCTATCATTTCCCATGCTCTGACGTTGGCCAAGTATCCTGAAGAGAGGACCTTCCAAGAGGAACAATACGTCCAAACTGTCTTGACGGATCTGAGGTAGGTTGGGTGGAAATTTATTTGACAAATAAAATTTAACATTACAACCAGTATTATTACCTACTCTGGAAATGCCACGGAGAAAAAAAATCTACTAAAGGCCGCATACCCCGATTCCGAGAGTACTGACTAAAGCATTACATAATTAGCCACTTTATTTGGATACATCACGCCTTCTAGTCCATGTAGGCTTCCATTCTGTATTTTTACCTTCTTCTTCAACTAGTTTTGTTTTGTCATTTGTTCTTTCTTTTTTTTGTAACTTGGCGCGGACATCCTTTTCCTCCATCTTCTTACTTGCACTTTTTGTAACATCTGACCTGGGGTGATCCTTCTTAATAACTCTTTTGCATGAAACCTTCAGTTGTGAATCCTTTGCATCTTCACAGTCTAAACTAAATATGTCCTCTTCTTCTTCTTTTTCTTCTTCTTGCAATACACTAAAGTTCAAGACTCTGGAAACATCCTTAAATCTTTGTGATATGTGCTGTTTAGAAGTTTTCTTCCTGTTTGACCTGATCTTCTCATAGTAGAGGTTGTCATCGAAGTTGTTTTTAGTTGTGATCGTGTCAATATGTTTTCGTTTCTCTTAACAATTAGAACAAACAATCATTACTAGACTGAACGTACTTGCTGTAGATTTACGTGTGTCTTCTTCCGACATTGATCAAAATTATTAGTTTATTTTGTAATCTTTAGAGTTTTCGAAGATATAGATAGTGGAGTACAAAAGTCGTTGCGGAATGTGCCGAAATTTTCAGACAATAAATAATACCAATAATGTTGAACATTTTATTTAAAAAGTGAACATTCCAACCATACCCTTTGAGTGCTCAATCTTCCATCCTTTATAATAATCAGGTATAGGATATTTCTTCTCATTCCAGTCGCTGTTGCTGAAAATAACAATATTGTCTTTATCTTTTCCTTCGACGATTGTTGTTACACCCTTGGCGCCCTTCAATTGCTCTTTCAACTCTTGAATTGCCTGTCCAAGTGATACAGATTTTACCATATCAGCTGGATCCTCTGATTCAGGTTCTTCCCTCACCTCAGGGTTCGAGGTTTGTCTCAAAGCAAGGGTCTGTTTGAAATAAGTGTTGAATTGATTGACTCTAAAACTGGAGTTGATGATAGGTGCTCTAACACTTCTATATATTACAGGTGTTGCTCTCAATATGATCCTCATGTTGTGTTTGTTGCTTTCGAAAATACAGAGGGCTATTAATAACCTTTACCCGATCAACTATTGTAATTATAATTTTGATTGGGCTCAATCCTTCGCTTTTTCAGAATTGAAAACACCCCAATTATGAAACAAAAACAACAAATGAACATGAACGTAGTTTTATTCACCAACACCCACGCCCTATTCCCCAAGTAAAGGCCTTTTTTGTGTTTGGCTCCAACGAAGACAACAGTGAAAGTAGCAAGGATACCAAGTAAAGCAAAATAAGGAAAACACCGTACAACTTTCTAGATCTGAATCCACATATGGGCACCACAAACAAACTGCTCACCAAACTTATCAACAACGTCACGAACGAAACGCTCACAATTGGGTCGGGCTTCACGGGGAAACAAACGCCTGGCTTCACCACCGGTATAATTAGAGACGCAGTCACAGCAAAACCAAGTCCCAACAACAAATTCATCATGGGACCGCCAAAGATGGCACCCACCGCCATGGATGGATAACCTTGTCTGGCAATCACCACATCAGAAACCATGTCTCCAAGAGAATTTCCCCAAGACAGCACGGTCACGGCTAGAATGGCCTTGTCGATACCCCATGCTTCTCCCAGTGCAGACAGTACGTTCACTAGGTTACCAGCAATCAAGTAAATCCAAACGATGGACATTGCAAAGGCGACGCAAACCAGTAACGGCTGATACCTAGGAGGTTTGCGATTTGTGGTGGTGATCAGCATGACAATGCTTAACACCATGCCAACGATAATAAAAATCACTACCATTGGAAACTTGTCCTTGATCATGTAGTCCACATCTAAAACATGTTAGCCTAACATTATAGCAATCACTCACATCCTGTCGCCACAAATATCAAGAATGGTGCAAAAGTAGGAATGCAGCAAGCAAAGTAACGATTCCAATTCTCTTCTTCCGATCTAGGTATGGTCAAATTCCTAAACAATGTACAGTACCATCCCACTACCAAAAAAAAGATGCGCTCGTACCACTTCATATCGCTCCACCCGGTTGCGTCCGACAAACGATGTAACGCTCGCACAATCCTGTACTTGCTTTCTTGTTCGTCCTCTTCTTGGTTCATTTGGTCTTCTTGCGTGTAATATTGATATTGCGTATCGTTTTGTTCCGTAAAGTAATCCTTAATCACCAAAGTGCTTTGTTGATTCTCAGGTATCGAAACGACGCTGTCGTGTCTGTGAGGTTTAAACGCTGGCAGGAAGAATTTGGTGCTGCTTCTTGCGATCAATCCTTGAGGTGCTTGGTTGCCTTGATTCTGTTGATCGACGTGAGTGTCGATAAACTTGGCCATCTGCTTGTTCCATCCAATGTATTCTTCTTGATCGCTGTCGTCATCGTCGGTCAACAAATCATTTTCGGTGTCAATGTCTTTGATCTGAACGTCTGGATCTTGGACGCTGTGCTGACTGAAGAGCTCGCGATCAGAATACAAATCTGCAGGTGAAACGGGCGGGCTGTCGATCAAGTTGACGCGGGCTTCCTTGTTGTTGATGGCAAATCTCCTTTGCTTCTCCTTCTCCTCTTTCAACAGACGATCGTCACGTGCCACCCTTCTTCTTTTAATAAATTGGTTGATGGCTCTTCCGAATATAACGATCAACACGTAAATTATATAAATGACCAACAGGATGGCGCTCTCCCATACTTTGATTTTGTTGTCCATGAAAAGGTAGAAGCAGTAACTTACGGATACCAAGTACATGAATACATCACGAATGTAAGGCCTCCTCGTGACTTTCACGTTAGAAGCTAGCGTCACCACGCCAAACACAAAGGTTGTCACAAACGTACCACCACCGATGGGTATACCAAATCCTAGTTCGGCACTTCCTTTAAAGACTCCCACAACAATGGTGATTAGATCAGGCGCGCCATTACCAAGAGCTAAAAGTGTTACTCCTGCAATGTTTGGGCTCAGTCTTAGGTAGTCGGAAATTTTGATGAGTGACGGCGTAAAATATGTTTCGGCTGTGTCTCCTAACATGTAGAAGAGAATCAAGACAAATAATATCTAACATGAATTAAATTTAAATGAAAGTTAGTACCATAAGTATATAAAAGAGCCACTGTATGTTTATGAACTGGCACCATTGAGCAAGGATGTATGGGTTAGAATTGCAATCTGTATCGTTCCTGACGTATGCGCAACGAGAATAAAATTCATGCGCCCTAACATTACATCCCTCGTCGTTTTCGGTCTCGTTTGACGGTTTCGTCCCGTTTGGAAAATTTGTTTCGTTAGCGAAAATGGATCTGGGGTTATACCTGCTGAACTCAGTTGATTTAGTTTGTAGGGGCTTTCCAACCGGTATACTTGTTTGTGTGGTGAATAGAACGAATAAAAGAGTGGAAATAACCACTGCAAATTTGATGGCGTTCCTCAATACGTGATGCTGCTTCTTTAAATGGGTTGGTAGCACCGAGACCATGGTGTCGAATAAAATTTAGATGCCTGGAGATTTATTCTTTCTCCGGATATTTAACAACTCCTGAAAATTGAAAAACCTGCCTGTGGACATTAATTACTGTTTCCACGCGTGGCCACGAGTGTTTCCACCGGACAAAGTTTTATAGTAAATAAAGATGGTTAAACTTGTGTTTTATTGACCAATTTATTGTATGTTAACAGTTCGATGTACAACTCTAGTCGGTGACATGTACTCCAAAAACAAATCCTTATTAAAGTAGCTGTGCTTTGCATCAATATCCATCAGCATGAAAGATGTAGTCCCTCTGTTCTTCAAATAAATATAATCTAATTTACCCGTCTTCTCATAAATCGGTTTGACGTATTCATAGTTTGTTGACTCCATTTTGTGGATTGGAACCCATGTTTCTCTATATCCAAAGTACTTCGGCGTAATTACACGCAAAAGGGCACCCTTTTCCCCTACCCTGTCGAATGTTCCCAGCTCTACAATAAATCTCTTTGAATACACGGAAAGTCCAAGAAACACTAGCAAAGTAAAAAGAGTACATCCCACGTACACTATGCCTTGCTTCTTGGTGATGGCAGGTGGTGCTATTTGAAGTTCAGGGTGTTCGGACAGGTCCTCTTTTCTGTATAATTTGCCGAGAACGTAAGCCACCATCAACATGGATATGGCATTCATATATGTTGCATAACGTGTCCAATTAAAAAACGTGGGGTTCTTGTTGCTAAAGATGATGCGATATGTCTTTGTGACGTCTGCTTTGGATTCGTCAATGATGGGATGAAAATATTTATTCTTGGAATCATCCAACAAATCATGCTCGACAACACTAGAGTAGCATCGTCGACACGCAGTGATGTGCACGCCATAATTACGCTTGCCAACAACACGCAACATTTTTACAACAAACATTTTTATTTGGCCGAAACCTTTTTACTTGCTTGATTCCTCATCTTCTCCTTGTTAATCAAATGGTTAGTCTTCTCCACCAAATTCAACAATTCGACAATATCGTGCGACCAATCATTCAAAATGTCCATATTCTCTGGCACCTGTTGCTTGAACGTGATCACGTTGTCGATGCGATCAATCTTGGCAGCTATCGTCTTGCTCGACACCATCTTTGCCACCACGTCTTCGGTTGGTTTGGGTGCCAAGTACAACAAATCGGCAAGTCTCTGCGTGGCGATGCGAGAGTAGTATTTGCTGACGATGCGAACGTTGTGCTCGGTGACTCGTTGCTTCAAATCCGCCCATCTCTTTTCTTGTTGCAGCGCTGGTTGGTGCTTCTTGAGCTGTGCGCCTTGACCGCTCTCGAACTCTGGCCAGTTGATCAGATGGGTGCTGGCAAACTTCTTCAGCACATTCTTGTACAATGTTAATTCGCTCTCCTCCAACTTCTTGTCCTCGAGGATGCGATGGGTCAGGTCGCTTTGTTCGTGATCGAACGGACTCAAAATGACGAACGACACCATCTGTTGCAATTGATCCACCCACAGCGATTTGTCGTCCTGTACTTTCGGAGTGTTGTAGATGGCTTGGTGGGCGCGACACATTTCCAAATAATCGCTCTTTTCGTTGTAGTACCTCAACATTAGGTTGTAGAAGCGAATCTTTAGGTCCTGATGATTCGTGTCGACGAGCGATTTCGGAGTGATCTTTTTGCTAATGATGACGGATCGAACGTAATCCTTCTTGTCCAAAACGAGTCGCATCTGTTCCAGGATGAAATCAATCTTTTCTGGTGCCTCCATGCTTCCGATGGTTTCCACTTGCACGTCCTGCAGGAGATCGGCTGCCTCCGCAATGTTGCCCTCCTTCTCCTTCATGTCAGCCAGCACCTTGATCAAACGTGCGCGCTCCACTTCTACGTAAATTTTACCCTCGCTGACTTGTCTTAGGGTGTTGATGAGTTCGGTTTTGACCTCCTTGCTTGGCGTTTTATCAATGTAGTTCATTGCCTCTTGGACGAGTTTTGTGATTGCTGTTTTGTTTTGTGATCTCTTTTTGGTGATGATTTGAATGTAGTCGTTCAGCGTGGTCCATGCTTGTTGGTCGCCGCACAGCTTTATGACCTCCGTTACTATTCTCCAAGTCGACTCGGCATCGCCTCCCTATCAAATGGGTTAATCATGTTTTCATGAGCGAGTCGTTACCATTCTTGTTTGCTTTTCAACAATCATGAGCTGATCGAGTGCTTCCTGTAATTTATTGGGTCCAGACTTGACGATTTGTTGGGCTTTTTCGATGGCTGCATCTGTTTCTTTTGTATAATCAACCTCTTTTTCCTTCTTCTTTTCGGTGAAAGTTGGTGTCACTTCGGGCTTCTTTTCTGTATCTGTCGACATTGCCTATAGATCAATGATAATATTTGTTTTTAGAGAATTTCCTTGTCAACTAGGCCCGGAAATAGATTTCAATAGACGCACCTTACAATCAAGCAAAATTGACGGCGATCACAACACGAACCATGCGACGGAAAGAATATTTTATATAGTATATAAAAAGTATATTTAATAAGGTATCAAAGTTGAAATGTTTATTTGCTAAAAATTTAAATGTACATATTCACAAATGGTGTGACACTTGGTTCAGTCTGATCCGTTAAAATTTAGTGGCACTATATCCAAAATAATCTCACCACCCATATCTAATTTCTTGGACACTGCAACCACTTCTCCCCTCCGGAGCTTGACATCCGCGATCCTCAACGAGCAAATTCCCAACAATTTATCGGACATGAGCCTGTAATGATCCCAAACTTCAATGTCAATGAAGGAGTCGTCTGGATTGGCCTCGTTCAACTTTAATTTGAAACATTCATGGAACAATGGATTGTTATTCTCCTTTACAACGGACGTCTTGTATGCTCTTTCTTTACCAGCAATTCTTTCGTAAAGTATTACGTATGGGCTGCAGACACGTCCTGAAGAGTACAAATCAGTACACGAACGAACGTTGACTCTCAACTCCCTGTCAGTAAAGTAATTGTATCGAAGGTGAAGATTATCTCCTAGGTAATTATATTCCCTTACCACACTATAACACAGTTTGAAGATTGTATTGAACATGTTGGACACTTCTGATTGTGCATTGTTCGTAAAGTTCATTTCGTAATAGCACAATGCGCCAATGTCTCTTGATGACTGTAACATTCTGTTCTGGGAGATGAAGGCATCCTCTGAGTTATCGTAAACATCTTTCAAAGCTGACACGGACTCATACAAATTGACCAGTGCTTGGTAGTTAACTCCGATAATGACTGTTTTTGCATGAGGACAATATGTTGCTCTGCGTGCATCGTGTTTTGTTTTGATTTGTTTGTATTCTTCTTCATCATTCATGTTAACCACCATGACGATCACATCCATGTTTTCATAAGCAAATTTTGTTCTTGATTCATTGTTTTGCTCATTCTCGACCAAGGACCACATTGAATATGCCCCATCCAACTGCTCTCCGTTGGCGTCAGTAACCGAAATGATTCCCTCCAGTTCCACCCTTGGTTCAGGTTGGTATTGTTCTGGAAACACACCTGTTCTGAATGTGTTTAGTAAGATGGGTATCAAAGCATGCTCTCCACCCACTAACAAAAATCTAACCTCCCCATTCAAACCAGTTCTGGTCTTGTCCTGTCTTGGAGACCTTGGGGATCTTGGGGACTTGATAAACGCATCATTCAGCACTTTTCCGTTGACGTGAAGTTGCTTGTCAGGGACACCACAGAATTTAGAGCGTGCAGGGGGATTCATGCTGTCACTCGATGATTCCGTGGCAGAAGCAAAGAGCCTGTTCATGCTTGCTTTGTTTTGTATTATTGAGATGGTTTTCTACTTAAATGTAACATCAATCAAATAAAAAATCCAACAATAACTAGAGTGCACCCTAACAGTCATGTCAAGTGTCAAATCGAATCATCATTGAGGTAAGTTTGGACGATGACCGTTTAGTAACCTATATCCCAAAACCTCTCGTCACATTATAGCATTGTAGAATTAGTTGTACCGAAAAATTATTTCTGATTATTTAAACTATAATTTTGTAAACAACAATCTTAAAGGCGCCAAACATTTATAAAAAAATAAACGTTATGGATTTTGAGGCACACACATTCAAGACACCACTGCCATCTTCCAGGAGATCATCCTTGTATCAATCATCAACCAATCAATTCAAAAGTAATATCAACCCTCAAGGTGTAAAAATCAACTCCTCAAACAATCGTCGCGAAAGTATATGTGGAACTACAAATGCAAGAAATGCTCTAAGCCTTATAAGCCCCAACATCGTACCATCAACACCCTCATCAAATAAAACCAAGCAGTTCATACCACCCACACCTAGTGCAAATTCGTCAGTAAACAAATTGAAGCAGCAGGAGAAGGACCAAAAGAGCAAGATTTGTAGTCTGGAAAATGAGGTATCAAGTCTTCAAGAGGAGAACAAGAATTTAAAAAGAATGCAACAAGTTCAGGAATTAGAGAAGACAGAACTATTGAATTCTCATGAAAGGGAGAAGAAGGCATTACAACAGGAAATAATCATACTCAAAGCTACCTTAGAGTCCGACTCATTGAATGCGAAATGTAAAGAAAAGTTAAGTGAAGAAAGAGAAAACAAATTGTTTGAACAATACAATGCATTTGCAAGCATTCTAGAGAGAATGGGAATCAATCCGCAAACATTGAGATCGTTTGAGTTCACAGAAGAACAGAGAAATCGAATTGAAAACAGAAAGAAGGATCACGACTCACAATTGAAGGAGATCAGAACTCAATTGGAAGACAATCGCGAACGCATCCAAGTTGAATCCTACAAATTGGACCGCTGTATAGATGAGCTTACACTGTTAGATAATCTGTATGTTAGAGTAGAAAATAATCATAAAGTAGAATTTGGAGTCGATCAAAACAAGGTGCTCCAGATGAGGGAGCTATGTAATAAGATTATTAACGAGGATGCACATGACAGCATCATGCATCAGGACTAGTACTTGTTCTTAATGACCTGAGTTGTTGCTTTGAGTCAAGTCATCGTGCTTTTGTACCTTTGTAGAGTACCCGTTCACACTCACTTTAAGAAAGTAAATAAACGGACCGTTATTTATTGTTAAACAAGTCTAGAGTTACCATAAATTGTTGTAAGTGTTTGATTCTAAAAATATGAAAACAGTATTGATACTATCACTGCTCTGTGGACTTGTTTTGACCACCAACCAAATATCATTTGTTATCCTTGGTGCATCTGGAGATCTAGCAAAAAGAAAGATTTACCCGTCCCTTCTACGCCTCTATATTGATGGGTACGACCATGTCATAAAAGATTGATGATAACACTAATAGAGAGCTTCCAGAGAAGTTTAATGTTATAGGGTATGCTCGTAGCTCTTTAACAGACGAGGATGTGAAGGCAAAAATTGAACCATTCATCGACGAACAGGATAAAGATAGCCCATTCTTTGATCATCTGAAATACATTCAAGGCTCATACGATAAAAGTAGTGACTTTGAGAATCTTAACAAGAAATTGCTGGAGATTGAGGGGGATCAACCTTCCAATAGAATTTTCTACTTGTCCCTACCACCCAACGTGTTTGAATCTAGCGCGGCTAATCTAGATAAGTACTGCAGATCCAAGCAAGGGATTTAATAGAATTGTGATCGAGAAGCCTTTTGGCAGAGATCTAAAGACCTTCCACAGCTTGTCGAAGTCGCTGAATTCTAGTTTTACTGATGAAGAAACGTATAGAATTGACCACTTTGTTGGCAAAGAAGTTGTTCAAAACATTTATGCCACACGTTTTGCCAATCCAACATTCTCTAGGGCTTGGGACAGTGAATCCATCGAAAACATTCAAATCATTTTCAAGGAGAAGATTGATCTAGAGGGAAGGGGTGGTTACTTTGACGAGTACGGAATGATACGTGACGTGATGCAGAACCACTTGATGCAGATATTGGCAATGGTCACCATGGACGAACCATCAAGCAACAGCAACATTGTACAGGAGAAGATCAAATTATTGAAGAGAGTGAAGTTATCCGAACAGGATGTGGTCGCAGCGCAATATCAAGGATACAACACGGACAGTAGCGTCAAGAAGGGAACCACTACAGAAACATTTGGGGCCATTGTTGCACACGTTGAAAATGACAGGTGGAAGAATGTTCCGATCTACATGAAGGCAGGAAAGGCATTAGACGAAAAAGTGCTCCAAGTCATCGTCAAGTTCAAATCCACAAGTACTTTGTTCGCAGATGCTCCAGGTCAAGAATTAGTTTTTCGCATCCAACCTCAAGAGAGCATTTATCTAAATACAGTTAGCAAGGTGGCTGGCATATCCAATAAGCTGAATAAAGTATTAATGAAACACTCTTATGAAAAAGATCTTCCCGATGCCTATGTTAGGTTGTTGAGAGATGTGATGGGTGGAGATAAGACAAATTTCATTACGGAAGAGGAGATTAATGTTTGTTGGCAAGTGTTTGATAACTTGCTCCATAATCTTGACAATGTGAAGGGAACCATCGCACAGTACGAAAAAGGCTCTAGTGGTCCTTCGGAAGAGATCGCATTGGCCAATAAGTACAACATTGATCTTCTGGTCAGGCAGAGAGCAGACTGTTAAAAATAAACATATTTTCGATTGATCATTACAATATAGTTTTGAAGAAGACATGAGCTCACACCTACCAACACAACCAACTCTTGCCGAGAACACAATAAAAGAAAATAAGGAGTTACTAGTTCCCAGAAATGTATACATGGTTGGTATCGCTGCTGCTGTAGCCGTTGTTGGTTTTTTTGTATTTAAAAACTTTGTCGGGACTAGAAGGGATCCTGTATCCAAAGGATTAATTGAAGTAGAGAAGGAACAAAAAACAAAAGATGGTGAGATTTGAAGAGTAGTAACAATGTTAACAATATTTTTTTAGATTTAAAGCCTGTAGTAGATGGGGACGATAAAAAACTATAATCACGCCAATGTAAATAAAAAATTTATTAAAACATACTCGCCATGTCTTCTCTCCTCACCCCAATCATGGTTGATTGTAATATCCACCATTGTTTTAACACATGAACAGGTTCACATATCGTCACATCCATAAATCGTTTGGAGTGCGAACAGCACATGTGAATACAGCTCATCGAACAAGCACAAATCTTATCAAACCAATAAAAGTCACCGATGCACCCACATTAAACGAATACATCAAACAAGAATTGAGGCAACGAACTGACCTCGGCAAATCGCTTGTCAAGGAATTAAAAACGAATTTATTGAAGCGCACGCATCAAGACAATAATACACATTCTGAAATTCTGAACGGATACATGCAAGACCTGCTATCCCCAGAGTCAACATTTCACGCACTCGCAGCATTAAATCATGACGTGAATTGGATTCTTGCAACATGTCAGGACCTGTACTTTACCCACTTACAAAAAGGCCTGGACCTATTCGACGAGGTCTCCAAAAGAAACTATCACATTCCAGAAAAGTTTTGGATGTACAGACTCAAAATGTCCGCCAGATTGGGCAACAACCACAAGGACACGTTAGACATTTACGCAAAGATTAAAAAGATGAACATTCTATCGCAGGAGCACGAAAAGATCGATGGCATATTGCTCACGTCCCTGATCAACAACGGACACGAGCAACAAGTACACGACATGATTGAGCGAATGGCACAAGTGGACGTGAGCCAGTTGAACGTATTCCACTGGAACGTCGTGCTGCAATCGCAAATCAAATCGCGCCATCTGGATCGCGCCCTCCAAACATTTCGCAACATGCAATCAATGACGCCAGGGCCCAACCAACTCAACTACAACACCATGATTGCTGCGTGTAGCAACGCAGGTCGCACGGAAACAGCGCTGCAGCTATTTCACGACCTCTCGAAGACTCGTCAATGGCAACTATGCAGTCACAGCATTTGCATATTGATCGAAATGTTCGGTAGGCAAGGCGACACCGATACGTGCATCGATCTATTCAAGGCCATGGTGACCAATCGCGTGCACATGGAAGCGCCAGTGTACAGCACATTGTTCAAGCAACTATCGCTGTCACAGCTGCAGAGCATCGATTGGAAATCAGTAGATGAGCATTTCGATGCCACCTCGCTGCACAATGCCATCCTACAAAAGATGGTGGAACAGAATGACTTTGATGGTGCGTTCGAACTGATGGATTCGAATCACTTCCGCATCCATGCCGATCAAATCAGCATGAATATATTGTTGGCAGCATTGGTCAGGCGCAGCAGCATGGACCATGACAAGGTGCGTGATGTGTTTCGACGAATGCCCAACAAGGAAACGTACAGCTACAACATCATGATCAAGATGTATTGTAGGAATAGACAGGCACACGAGGGCATTCAATTGTTTGACGAAATGAAGCAACAAGGAATCAAACCGGATGAGTTTACTTATTCATCCCTGTTGGACATGTATTGTCATCCGACGATGGCTGATAAGGGCATCGAATTTTATACCACACAGATGAACAATGTGCCCATGAATGCGTACTTGTATAATAGCGTGCTCAAGTTGTACGGCATCAAGCATGGCAGCGGTGCTGCGCGTGAATTCTTTGACGAGTATTCAAAAAAGATGAAACCTAGTGCCGAATCTTGTGGCACCATGATGAATATATACTTTAAGGACAATCATCAAGTGGAGGGATTGAACTTTTTTGAAATGCACGTCAAGAACGACCCAGAGTACAACACGCTGCAGAATTGGAAGATTGCCATTCGATTGATGGGCAAGGCCAATAATCTTCATGGTGCGCTCAAGTATTTGCACCAAATGAGGAGTGCCGGGCTGCAGATTGACGAAATGGCAGCCTTCACCTTGCTGCGATTGTTTCAGAGGAACAACGTGAATCATGGCATATTGTTCTGGGAGAAGCAGTGCAGGGATGTGTTGGTGTGGGACGAGCGCATCTGTAATGCTGCATTGGTCATGTACGCGTGGAAGAGGAGGCACAAGGATGCCATGGATTTGTCGAGGGCCATGATTGACAAGAAGGTGCCCTTGAGCGATTATGGCATCAGGAACATGATCAACATGTACTCCAAGAATTCGATAGAATTGAGCGACTTTATCAAAATGTGCAAAGATAACAACATTCACGTACGAGCCAGTTCAAAAAACAAAAATTGTAATGTATAAATTTATTTCATCTTCTTTCTCTTGCTAATTCTCCACTCATCCTTGTCTGCATACTTGTTAAACAAGGGTTCAATCTTTTCTGCTCTCTTTCGCTTGCTCATTTTATTGGGATCCACTCCTCTGTAGAAATTGGGTGCCAATTCGCACAGCCACTTTGGTTCGATGGTCATAATCTCTCTCATGTACTCCTTGGTGGTCATGACCAGCGTGTGATACAGCACCCACTCTGGATTCTTTTGGAACAAGCTGCTGCCGGGATGAATGTACACCGGTTGATTCTCCACCAACGTGTGATAGCCCTCCTGTGGATCCTTTCTACAGGCATGGGCAAAATAACCGCTACAGATGGCCTTTCGTATCAACGTGTAATTCTTGCCGCACGACACGACGTCCAACTTGTATCGATCCATGATGGTCAACAATTGCTTGCGCACCTCCAACACTCGCTTCATGCTGCGTGCCTGTATAAAGTTGTCGTAGCACCATGCGTTGCTATAGTTGCTATTCTTCCATGCCTGGAACGATGCCAGTAGCGTCAGGTGATCGCCCTCTGGTTGGAAGAATTTCGCCTTCTTTTGATCGGCCTGTGCTTGCTTCTCTCTGGGTCTATAAAAGATGGTTTGTATCGACAGCATGCTCACGATGGTCAGCACCTCGTCGCTGCACTGCAGATCCACGCTGGCGATCAGCGTCTTGCTCATTTGTGGCTCCAACGGAAACTCTGCCATCTTTCTTCCCAACCTGGTCAACAATCCCTCGTCGTCCAGTGCTCCCAGCGCATACAGTTGCTCCATGGCGCTGATTAGCGTTTGCGGCGGTGGTGGGTCCATAAAATCAAATCCCAACAGGTCGTTGATGCCCATGGCCTTTAACGTGAGCACCGTGTTGCCCAGATTGGTGCGCTGAATCTCCGGCACGCTTCCAGCCAACATTTCATTCTCGAAGCTGTTCTCCGTATACAATCGATAGCACTTGCCAGGACCAGTCCTACCAGCACGACCGGCTCTTTGACGAGCGGCTGCCTTAGAGATGGGCACCACCATCAACGAATCCACTCCGGTCTTTGCATTGTAGCAATTCTGCTTGACGAATCCCGGATCCACCACGTAAAAGATGCCGTCGATGGTGATGCTGGTCTCTGCAATGTTGGTGCCCACCACCACCTTGCGCGACCCAGGTGGCGCTGGCTCAAAGATTTGACTCTGCACCTCCGACGGCAGCGCAGAGTAAATGGGCAATATGCGCAGCTCGGGCACATTGTTGCCCAATTGCTTCATCCTCTCGAACAATATCTGACAGGCCGTATCAATCTCCTCCTGACCCGTCAAGAAGAGCAAAATGTCGCCCGATGGTTCCGTCAAGTGAATCTGCATCACGGTGATGAGCGCTGCATTCAAGTAGTCGCTCTCTGGTTCCTTGGTGTAAAAAATCTCCACCAGAAAGGTGCGACCGGGTATGGTAAAGATGGGGCAGTTGAAAAAGTAGGTGCTGAACTTTTCTGCATCAAGGGTGGCACTGGTCACGATCAATTTCAGATCGCTCCTCCTCTGACACACCTTCTTCAACAATCCAAACAAGACGTCGGTGTGTAGGTTGCGCTCGTGTGCTTCGTCCAGCATGATGATGCTGTACTTGACGAGCTGTGGATCCAGCAGGGCCTCTCTCAGCAGCATGCCATCGGTCATGTACTTGATGCACGTGTCTGGCGTGGTCTTGTCCTCGAAGCGAATGCAATAACCCACCTCCTGTCCCACGCTACATCCAAATTCCTCCGCCACACGCTTGGCCACGCTGATGGCTGCCACGCGACGTGGTTGCGTGCATCCAATCACTCCCTTGCTCGCGAATCCAGCTTCTGCAAGGTACTGAGTCATTTGTGTGGTCTTGCCGCTGCCAGTCTCTCCAATCACCACCAGGATTTGATTGTCCCTCACCGATCGTATCAATTCCTCCCTCAACTTGTAAATGGGCAGGCTGGCGCGTTGTTCCTTGATGCTGATGGTGCCCGTGCTTGGTTTGCCCAATCCGCCGCTCATGCTTTGTCTCTTCCACTCTGGCAGTGCGCTATATTCGTTGCCTCTGCTGTTTGTATTGTTGCTGTTGCTGTTGTTGCTGCTATTGTATTGATTCATCACGTTGTACATTGGATCCTGCAGTAAATTCTTCGAATCACCCAATTCATCATCCTGACCCAATCCGCTGGCCACTGCTGCTTGTGCTCGTTGTTGTTCTCTAATCTCTCTTCTCTCCAGCGCCAGTTCTGATTGCTTCTCTGCCGCTCTCCTCAAGCTTCCATCGGGCGCTGCCAATATTCTCACCGGCGAGTAATTGACGCCTGCCTTTGCAGTTTGTCCCTCCAAGAATTTGGGTTCCCTGTCGTTGAGCTCCACATCCACATCTTGTTCCACGTGATCGGCATGCATCATGTAATGAGCGTTGGTGATCATGTCGTTGCCATCTGGATCGGATTGGTCCATCAGCCTAGCTGCTTGTTTTCCCACCACCTTGTTGAGTTGCGTTGCTTCCCACAGTCCATAGGGCGTCATTCTCTTGTGTGCTCTCTCCGGTTCATTCTGTGCGTCGATGGCAATGTACTTTTCCACCACTTCCTTTGGCAGTGCGCCCGTTAGCTTGCGTCCCTTTGATTCTTGCGTATTGTCATGTGATGATGATGATGATGGTTCATTGTTGGGCAAGTATTTGGTCCTTGGATGGGCATCATAACCATCCCTTTGATCCAAATCCCTCATGGATAACATGATGCGTGTGTCCGTGAGACCAATGATCTTTACAAAAACGTATTGGTTGCGCTTGACGAGATCGTTGACAATGGCACCCCTGGCCTCTTGCATCTCTGATACGTGACACAGTCCTTCTTTGCGACAGTGAGAGTCCAGACGAACGCCCTCCACCGTCTCTGTTAGCTGTGCAAAGAAGCCATACTCTTTGATTCCGCTGACCTTTGCTCTATATACTTGATTAATGTACAAATCACGATCAAATGAATCATGACGCTTTTTATCATCATGGTCATCATCATGATCATCACGACGCCTGTTGCTGCCACGTGAATCACGCCTCCTATCGTCTGAATGGTGGCGCTCTTCTCTGTGCCTCTTTGAATGATGGGGATCCGTAGAAGGCGATCCTGGAATGGTTTTTATCTTGTCTGATTTTACAACTTCTATCGGTATTGGTTTGTTTGTATCTGCCATGGCAAGCCCGGGATATTTTTGGGTGCGATGTTCAATCACGTCCTCTTCCGTCTTTACATCTTGTTTTACAGGTGCTTGTTTGGGCTTCATGCGTTGTATTGTTTCGAATAAACTATTAACAAATGTTTCTGGTAGATCGGCCTTGTTCTCTGACAGCACATTTTTATATTCCGTTGCGTCGTTGCATCCCTCACAAAGATATATTACAAATTCAGCAAGCGTCTTGTCCTTTATCCCCACGTGATTATCTAGCTCTCCACATACTTTGTTGACCAGGGACAAGTGCTGTAACTTCTCCTTGTTGTTCATCAAGTCTCAATTTCGTTGAAGTTCGATGGTTGACTGAAAAGAAGAAGAAGATGATTGTAACAAGCAATTTATTCACCACAACACGGATTGATAATCCTTATAAAATTGGCTGTGAATGTTCTGACCGTTATTGATGCCCATATAGATGGGATCCATGACCCTAGAAGCGCCATCAATCTCGTCTAGAGGTACGTGGATCAATGCCTTGTTGCTTCCCTCCGTCCTTTTATAGCTCTGAGGATTCTCGTCCGTGACCCAACCAGTATCGACAGAATTCATCCAAATGTTATCAATGGAATAATCAGCTCCACATGTCCTGGTCATCATGTTGAGGGCGGCCTTTGACTATAAAAATGAAAATCAACGTTTAAACTTGACAGTTACCATGTTGGTGTGAGGGTGGGTGGATGCTTTGAATTTTTTGTAAAATTGTCCCTCCATGCTGCTGACGTTGATGATGTATTTGTGAGCATTTCTATCCTTGCACATGAGCTTTCTCAGGCGACCGCATAACACGAATGGTGCGCTGGCATTGATGGTTTGTGTTTCAATCATTTCAACCTCCGATACTTGGTCAATGTTCAAGCACCACGTGTTGACTGATCTGGTGTCGACTTGTTCAGAGTTGATGTCTGTTACGTTGGGTGGGAATGTATGATGGTCGTTGTGGAATGTGACGTCTTCTTGAGTGGTTGGCACTTGAGACAACACTATAAACGTTAGATTGCGCGCACAAGATGAAGCACTTACGAGCAGAAGCACTCACATTATCATTGTCGGAGAGGGCCCTCAACGCACCACAGGTCTTGAGTCCACATATTTTGAGCTCATCATTTGATGAATATGATGATCTATGTACGTTGGTCGTCGATGAAAAACGAAACACTTACATGTTGGGAGCATCATCGCTCAGGTCCTGTAGCCTAGGAACGTGCTGAAATGCATCTGCTTGCATCGTGAAGCTCACTGATAGCAATTGTTGTATGGAGGGGCTTAGATCTGACATGGAGCACGTCAATTCTTCTGTGGCTATTCTTTTATAGAATTGTGTTGGTCTGCGTATGGTCTGTGCAGCATTGTTGATTAGAATGTCCAATCTGTCGTGTTCCGAGCATAATTGTTCTGCGAATCTAATCACGGACGGTATGTGTCGTAAATCTAAAAAAATTAAAACATGTACTCGCACAACATCCCCTACCTAACCCATAAATTTTTAATCTGGATCGGAACGAATCAAAGTCAGGCTCGGCTGCAAATCTTTTGGCACAATCCTTTGGGAATCTGGTAGTGACGTGAACCATTGCACAATTCGCCCTCAAACACATCAAAGCACAGTGGTAGCCTATTTTGATCCTGCCACCTTATTAATGTTAATTAATGGACATCCATCGACGTACCTGTAATAAGTGCGTGTTTTCCAGTTAGATCTGCTGTTTGTGTTCTCTTGGCGTAATTAAGCGATGCGCATGATGGACAAAATTGATGATAGAAAAAGTGTAGTTGAGTATATGGTTGATAGCAACCGAAGCACATTAGGGGCTTTGTTAAGGGAACCGAGGGCCTCTCAACTGGATCTGCGTGGTGTTGTGTCAGGTCAATCTTTCCTTGATGCATTTCATCCGTGTTTGGCAACAACTCTTTGTTAAAGACTGTTTTGCCGTGATGGACCATGTCCTCCAACATCTAAATGTTGGGTATTGTTGAATCATGTTCTCACATACCTTGTCAGATGGAAGTTCGTATTTCAATTTTTTTGCAATCATCAACTTTTCTCTCTCTTTTTTTTTGTACATGCCTGTCTCGGTAATTAATTTGTCATCTTCATCGACCACTTTTATCTTATTTCTTTCTTCCTTTCTTCTTTTTCTTCTTTCATCTGCTCTAAAATTGTGGGATTTTATAATAGAATGGTATTACGGTATTGGAGTAAACAGTTGTTTAATGTTTTCAAATATTTGTGATACCCGTTGTTCTTTAATAAAACTTCTGTTATCATTCAAGATTTGAAGAACACGGTTAGTGGTTTCAATCTCATGGTCTGTGAAAAATTTATTACTGTCCCAAAGTTCACAGTCATGTTCCATGCTCTTCTTTCCTTTGTAAGTTCAAAACCATTTGGTAACCAAACAGGTTGACCCAAGATCATTTGCTGCGATGGGCAATTGCACAGCCAGCAAAAGTGATTGGTATTTGGACGACTCTAGTGGGTCTCTTAATGACTCTTTCTCCTTACCAACAATAGAGAACGATCAAGCTTTGACACTAGACGAACAAAACTTTCTGACTGGGCTATCGTATAAACTCAACAAATCCTTTAGGTTCTCCCACCTTGACCAATCAGTAAGAGATTTAATAGCCCTAGATCTATGCGTCAAAACGAGGTTTCTTCAAAACTACTTCGTTGTCGATGTATTCTCTAAACTTCACATAAAAGTAGTCATATTCCAGACAAATACTATGGTAGGGAGGGATAAATACAACAAACACGGACTATACCAATCAGCACTGGTTATAGGAGACCTTTTTCTATGGTGGGGAGAGGATTCGTTGTGTGTACCACAAAAATACGACCCGACAAACACCATATTATCGTCAACCATCATAACTTTGCACGACCAAGATAGTTGCACTGAGACACTTTGTGCGATAATATCTAAAATATATGAGTGGAACATATGTAGGACTGCGAAAATGACGGAAGACAATTGTCAACATTTTGTCGATGAACTTTGTTCAGAGTTGGATTGGAGTCGGGTTGGGCATGAGAGTCATTTGTATGAATTTGCTTCAAGACTGCGACTGAATGGAAAATGCTTCCCCGTATTTAACATTAATGAAGAATTATCCAAAAAGCTACAAATAAGAAGAGGGCGCCTTGAATTTTACACAAAGAACGAACTACAAGAATTTACTAATCTATTATGTGCAAGGCATGGCTTGTTGGACGCAGTTGATCTTGATTTGATAAAAAGGTTTGAAAAACTCTTCTTCGATATAGTGGAGGAGGACCTTTTATACAATGGAAAGAAAGTGGTGCTAATAAAGTCTTTTTATTAAACTTGTTTTAATGACATGATGGTCGAAAACTCTTGGAGTTCGTTCACATCAGGTCACAGCAACTCTGACAGCAGACATGACGAAAATATGGTTTACAATCCGTATAATATAATTAGATTCGATCTCCCTACGGGGTAATGGTCTAGAAAATAAGACATTGGCATGATTTCCGCTTAGGGTGCGGAAGGTTCCGAGTTCAATTCTCGGTTACCCCCAATTTTTAATGGATCGAACTATTTTTTTTGCGTGTCGCATTTTCTCCGCTCAATGTTCTATTTTCGACGTCTCTTACAATTATCCACAAGTTGATTCAATTTTCCCCAAGCAGTCATTTTTCTCCGCTAGCAGCTCACTTATCAACTGCTAGTACCAATCTCCACAGTCTGTCATAAACATCCACATTCATTAGTAAAGTATGTAGGATTTTGAAGGGAGGCTGCGGTAATAGTATTAAAAAGTAGATTTGAAGCAGTGATGAAAGAAAAATAAGTTGTTTTATATCAAGGCAAAGACGTTATATGCATGATATTTTTTGTTACTTGGCGTCTGATCCTCATATTCATGCTTATATGGCCGCTGATTCAAAATGGTTAGTCATTGATGTGACAAGAATAAAGTTTGACGTGTATACGTAAAGAGCGACCCATATATTCACAAGAACACACTTAAGGACAAAAAGAAGTACACCCACTACTTTTATTGTGCTTGTCATCAGTCATGTCAATTCCGGGCCAGAGTTAAGCGCTTTACAAACACAGACTATCACATCTCTATTAATGATGTAGTCCATCCAGTGACATTCTCCAACAACTTTAACGGTCAATATCCGGTAGATTATTGTGTGAAGGACCTTATATGGGATGCTTCAAGGAAAGGGCATGTTGGAAAGCAGGTTCGCAAAGACATTAACAATCTGCAAACACTACTGCAATATACCTCAGATCATCCAGCATTTTTCCTGAGCAAAGAAAAATTGATCGCAAAGCTTTGTAAATGCCGAGACTATGCCCGCTATCAACAACGCACCGACACAAAGGAAGAGATAAAAGCATTACTTGCTCGCCTTCATTCAGAGAAGCCTTGTATTTAGGAAACTGTTGGCTGGGGAGAGCAGACTATGGACCATCTCTGTATTGTTATCACAAGACCTGAAACATTGCAAGATGGTAAGAATTATAATATTAATTATATTCACTATTTCAGTTGCAAGGATTTGTTGCCAATGCATTGGTAGTGATGGATGGTTCAATAGCAATGTTTATAAGTACCCAGTGATTGTGATAAGTTACGTTACGGAAACTCTACACGGTGGCATACTTGGGATAGCTGTATGTAATTGAGCAACAACTCAGCACTATGAGGCAATTTACAAGACTATCATTGCAGCTGTTAGAGAGACAGCTGAAAATGGAGCTTTAGTGGATTAGAAGCCTTTGTTAATGGTTGACAATGATGATGCCAAAATTAGCGCGCCACACTATGTGACATTACTTATCTGCTATGCAAGTTTCATTTACAAAAGGCATGGAAGGTCATGCTACGGGAGAAGATAATGGATATATTTATAAGGACCAAAGCACATGCACTCCTTCTATAGTTAATTGGCTGCACTACTGAGGATGCCTACATTAAGCATGCTAGATGTATTGTTTAAAAAGAGTCGCAGTTCTGAAAACATTACAAATTAAAGTACCACCCTAAATGTAAGTATTGAAAAAACATTATTTCTAAATTATTTGAAAGGAAGAACTAGACTTGTTATAATAGGCTTTTAGGATATGGAATCTTCAACACAAATAATTCAGGGGTAGACAGCTTTATATTGGGACAAATTATTTTGTGAAATTAGTCCATTTGGAAGTCGTCCTCCATAAATGTTAATCCATCCATTTAAAAATAAATAATTAAAAATAAAAGCACATTGTATGAAACGACTGTTAAGATGTACAACACACCATAATTCTGTGATCTCCAGTAAACAATGTCAATACAAGTCCAATGATGGGATTCAGTGCAGTTCCAAAATAGAAGCAAAATGCTCATATTGTGATCAATATTTGAGTTACAAAAACCGTTTAGAGAATGCAAGTCCWAACACCAATCGAAGTTGTTAAAGAGTGACGATGATGTAACGAAATCGTTGAAGGGCGACGATGATGTGAAACACCAGCACGGTCGATTCGCATCGCCTTGCGGTTTACAGGAGAACACACCAGACGGTAGTGCCTGTGAATCGTCGCAACAACAACAACTAGGGAATCAAGAATCTCAACAACAACAAAAGAAACAGATCTCGAATGAAACTCCCCAACAATTATTCAATGGGTACGTCAAGTACTACCGCAAGTAGATTGACAAATTCAATCGTAAGAACATCTGGCATGTCAAGCTGGAGGACATTGTTAAAAAACAGTGCCTCTTGAAAAGGTATTTAAAAATCTTTTTAAATTTATTAATCAATGTAGGTTTAGAGCAAATACTCAACTAGAACAATACTGTCCGATGTTGATTACAAAGATTTAGTGCTCTACTGGCCGAAGTTTTTCACACACGATGAGAACATGTTTTTGAAACAGTACACTAGTGCAATTGCAACCGTCATCCCATTCGCAAAATGTAACCAACAAAGACATGAACACGAGGAAGTTGATGTTGACGGCTTCGAGGTACCAAAAGTTGGAACATTTCATGCCGCGTATTGGTACAAGAAAGGCCAGGCTAAATCTAAGGACAAGACAGTTTTAGGTTCCAAGCCACATTACTCTCAAGAGATTTTAAACTGCAGGACCATGAAAATCGCCGCCGTCCTGAAAGCATTTGATCCTTGTGTATACGATCTTTACCTTGAGAGACTTAACAAGTTGTTGAATTCAAATGTGGAAAACAAACTTGGTTTTGGACACATAGTGATGCCTCCCGTCTCTGGCATGAGAATTTTTTATTAAAATGTGTTGAGCTGCGTCGCTCAAGCAAAAGTTGTACATTCGACCACCTGTTGTTTGTGCTACTGGTTTCTCTGCAGTGACACTGTCTACTGTAGCATAGGTTACTGTTTGGAATTCAACGCCGGCTAATCCGAATCCAGTCATGGTACATCTCCTGACAAATACGTGTTCCGCTCCGGTGAATGACAATGCATTCCATGCGTGGTTTTCGTCTGATGGACCGCCATTGGATTTGATCACTATGCGTAGGTCCTCGACGCCAATGTGATTGATGCGGTTCGTGTTATCGTGTTTGTAGATGGTTGGTTGGGAGAGATTTTTTCTTAACGAATTGAACACAGGGGCATTGATTGTAATTGTGTTTCCTGTTGTTGCCGTCACTATTCTATGGTATTGAATTGATATCTGATCGTTCACTGTCCATTGTGGATCTGTACCGCCATATTGAACAGATTGTAGCCAAGCGTCTGTTGTGGGGTATGTTATGACTACAGTATCTCCGACGCTGTGCGAGATGATTTTTAATTTTACCAAGCTATTTTCAACCAGCTGACTTTTACAACGAAATGATGATTATTACTGTTTACGCAAAGACAATAAAGACAGACAACGGAACGGATTTCAACAACAGTTGCATCAAACATATATGTGAAACAGCACAGATAAAACACAATAGGACAATCGCATATGATCACCACCTAAACGGCAAGGTAGAGAGGCAAAACCACACAGTGTGAAGAACATTGAAAAAGATTCTAGATAGTTGTAATCCTTTTTCTGGAAGAGCATTCAACATTAACCAACAGTCAACAATACACAGGGATTTGTATGATTGCGCTTTGGGATGGACTGCACTTCATTGTTTTGGAAGTTTTAGTAATGGCAATTTTCACATTCCACTTCTCAATGTGTGCTTTGACTATAATGCTGGGGATCTAATACTGTTCAGGTCCAGTTCGAACATCATTTTGTGGATAAATGGGAAGGAGAAAATAGATACTCAATTGTACATTTTTTCCATCAATCTCTTATTGATGACATTAAAGTTAATGGAATAAATGATCCATTATTTGTCGCTGACGCTGCTAAATTTCTACAAAAACTGGAGGAGGAAGGACATCAGCTCGAATACAGTTTGGAAAATGAAATCATGGTTCATCAAGACAAGTGGTTTTTAATGTACAATAAAATACTGTCGTGTTATGCTTGTATATGTTTGCAATAATCGTATAATCAACTGATTCACTATCGAATAACATGTCGGTTATTGAACGAAATGCACTGGTTGTGATGAAATTGCTTTTTTTTGTCATGGGCGAAGGTTGCGCTGATTGCCGAGGAAAGGAACAGCTGATGCTTTGTGCGGTTCTGCTCTAAGACCCTGTGTTGTCATACCATATTCATGCATTATTTCTCGTCATTACAAAATTATTATTATTAACCGTCATCTATATTAAGAAGTCGTCCTTCACATAATTACCCTAAGCTGACTACCCCTGAAATAATTACGGGTCTATAAATAGACACTCTAAACTTTATTAAACATATTTGGAACTTCCCGCACTTTAATCTATAAACAGATACTTTAAACTCAAAATGGAAATAACTTGATAAAAATAAAACATTTTAATTATAGTAGATTTTCTTCGGTTTCTTCTTCTTCTTTGCTTCATCTCCAGTAAGGTTTGATGGATGTTTAACATTTTCAATATGTTGATCGATAGTTAAACTATTTAAACATTTTCAACAACTTCAACAAAATCAAATATTTTAAAATGTTGAAGATAATAACTTTAATGCAACATGAAAAAGAAAACACAAACACTCAAAATAAGCAGAAAGGACTTTTATATTATGCAATTTCTGAGATTGGGGCAAATAAACAAGTGTAAGAAGCATGTACAACCATTTTAAGAGGACTTTAAGGCAGTGGAAGCTAATAATAGCGAAATAGAGTCTATTGATAATGAAAGTGATGACATTGTTGGAATTTATATAGTTACTATCAGCTTGCATACAGAAAGTATGCAAATTGTCTTAAGAAGGTGCTTTAATTAAATTTGGGTTTGGGTTTGGGTTTGGGTTTGGGTTTGAATGAAAATTAATTTTTTACTTTTTTAAAGTAAAATAGATCAAAATGCTCAAAAAAGCGTATTTGGAGTTTTTGTTACTAGCTTTTTAACTTTACCTCTGAGTCAGTGAGAGTTGATTCTTTAATCCCCGATACAAATATTTAAGCTTATAAAGCATAATGGCTCAGGAACAATTCGAAAATCGTTAAGCTTGGGTTTGGGTCGAAATTAATTTTTGATTTTTTTCAAAGAAATATAGGTCAAAATGCTCGAATATGCGTATTTAGAGTTTTTGTTACTAGCTTTTCAACTTTACCTTTGAGTCGATGAGAGTCGGTTCATAAATTCTCGATACGAATATTTGAGCTTCTAAAGCAAAATGGCTCCGAAAAAAAATCAAAAATCGTTAAGCTTGGGTTTGGGTCGAAACCGATTTTTGATTTTTTTCTGGAGTAATATAGGTTAAAATACTCAAATATACGTATCGGGAGTTTTTGTTATTAGCTTTTCGACTTTATCATAAGTTAACATATGTCACTTTTAAAATTCCCGACACATATATTTGAGCTCCTTAAGCGTATCAGCATAAGAAAAAATCGAAAATCAAAAAAATTGGGTTTGGATAGAAATTATTTTTCCTGAAGAAATATAGGTCAATATGCTCGAATATACGTATTCGGAGTTTTCGTCCCTCGCTTTTCAACTTCATCTTTGTGTCAATGAGAGTTGATTCTTAAATTCCCGATACGAATATTTGAGCTTCCTAAGCATAATAGCTTAAGAAAAATTCAAAAATCAAAAAGTTTGGGTTAGTGTCAGAATCAAATTTTAATTTTTATTTTGAGAACATAGGTTAAGACGCTCAAATATTCGTATCGGGAGTTTTCGTCGTTGAGATTTCAACTTTACCTTTATGCCATTGAAAGACGATTCTTAAATTCCCGATACGAATATTTGAGCTTCCTAAGTATAATGGCTCAGGGGGAAATCAAAAATCGTTATGCTTGGGTTTGAGTCGAAATTAATTTTTGATTTTTTCTGGAGTAATATAGTTCAAAATGCTTAATTATACGTATCGGGAGTTTTTGTCCCCGGGTTTCTAACTTCACCTTTAAGTCATTAAGAGTTAATTCTTAAATTCCCGATACGTATATTTGAGCTTCCTAAGCATAATAGCTTAAGAAAAATTCAAAAATCAAAAAGTTTGGGTTTGAGTCAAATCCAAATTTTAATTTTTTCTTTGTGGAATATAGTGTAAGACGCCTATATATGCGTATTCAGGGTTTCGGCCTTGGTTTTGCAACTTCACTTTTGAGTTAGCGAAAATCGATTCTTAAATTCCCGATACGAATATTTGAGCTTCCTAAGTATAATGGCTCAGGGGAAAATCAAAAATCGTTATGCTTGGGTTTGGGTCGAAATTAATTTTTGATTTTTTTCTGGAGTAATATAGGTTAAAACGCTCAAATATACGTATCGGGAGTTTTCTTCTCTAGCTTTTCAACTTTATCTATGTTGAGAAAATGCTCAAATATTCGTATCGGGAGTTTAAGAATCGAATTTCGGCCTTGGTTTTGCAACTTCACTTTTGAGTTAGCGAAATTCGATTCTTAAACTCCCGATACGAATATTTGAGCTCTTTAAGCGTTCTAGCATAAGAAAAAATCAAAAATCAAAAATTTTGGGTTTCGATCGAAAAATAAATTTTTAATTTTTATGGAGTAGTATGGGTTAAAAACCTTAATTATACGTATCTGGAGTTTTCGTCCGTAGCTTTTCAACTTCACCTATGGTCAGCGGAAGTCGATTCTTAAACTCCCGATACGAATATTTGAGCATTTTAAACAATCTAGCTCTAGAAAAAAATCAAAAATCGTTGAGCTTGGGTTTGTATCAAATTTTGATTTTGGTTTTTTGTAGAGCTATCATGCATCAAAAGCTCAAATATTCGTATCGCAAATTTTTAAATCGACTCGCACTGACCACAAAGGTGAAGTTAAAAAGCTAGGAACAAAAAATCCAGATACAAATATTAATTTAAGAGTTGATGTTTACATAATCAAATCAAGAAGATCCTCGGTTGACCCAAAGCGCCAAAGTAAACGCTACTATCTTACTAACAGGAGGCAATAGTTCTTAAAAACACACAGAAAGGAATTTTCCTGGGTTTTATTACTTTATTGACAAAGCACTTCCCGAAGGAGACACCCGCAACAGCAAAGAATTTTTTTATCGCAACTTCGGTAGTATATGTAAATATAAAACGTGAAATTTATTAGAATGATTTACAGAAAACTATGCACTACTCCCGTAAGGGCAAACAATGTGCATGTCATAGGTGGGGTTTTACATAGACCAGAGGACCGTGTTAAATGGGAGCCCGGAGGGCTAGGGTAAGGTGTTTATTGAAAGAGGGGGTCAAGATCTGACAAACAGTCTTGTACAGGTTGAATGTCAGATGATGGGTAAGTGATGTTTCTTGTACGTGCAAAAATGTGCTTACCAAGGAGGGAAAATATATTACGTATGATTGAGGTAGTTTCCGCTACTGCCTTCTCTCGGTCATTACGATATATCAAGTTAAATGCACTGCGAAGATGATTATAGCAGTTTTGAGAGATAAAACCGCGAAGATCTATGATGAGATGGTTAGTGTGGATATTAGGGGAGAATCGATATTATTCCAGGTTAGAGTGATGGAGTGATCATTTAGGAGGTGATCATTTAGAACTACATTGATGTCATGTTTCAGCTCCGCAATTGCAATGTCAACAAACTGGCAGTCCAGAAGAAGGTGTCTAAGAGACGCATCCTTCCCGCAGAGTTTACATTTCAAGAGGGAGCCATTTTTAAGATCTCGATTGTAGAACTGGTCACACCTGGCTCGAAGGAGGGAGAGGGCAGGTCGATTAGAGCATGTGATACTCCAGATCATGTTAGAAATACCATGGGGRGATTCAGAATGAGTGGGGAGGTCGTAAGTAGTCTTGATGGAAGATTCTGGGTTAATATGTGTCAGGTAGTAGTCTCTAACAATACGGGGGATATTGGGATTTATGTTGTGGGTTCCGTGAATTAGGACAAAACGGGGGAGTGAGCCATTATGATGGTGCGAGTGAGGATAATAGGAGGATCGCAGGAACGACCAGCGTTAGCGTTAGCATCAGCTAATTCGTTATCTCTATCCCCTCTATGTCCTTTGATCCATCTGAGTGATGCTTCGATACCTTTAGTTCTTGCCAGGTAATGGAATGCGGTTGAGAGGTGTCCGGTTCGATCGGAGGATTGGTTCATCCGGACAGCATTTTTGTTATCAATAAACACACATACTTTAGAATTGATTGGAAGTGCTTTGATAACAATGATAGCTCCAATGATTTCAGCGTGTGTGGAGCTATCGCATGGGGGGATTTGTAGTGATCTGGTATGGATGATGTGATTGGATTGTGCGTCAGTGACAACTATCCCCACCCCGGCGGGTTCCGTGTTGTTTATAAACGAGGCGTCAACTGTTACTTTGAGGAGAGGGATATCATGTACAGGGAGCGGATCAATCGTCCCACTATCCTCAATGGTGTTACCTGTTGGCAGAGACAAGAGGAAATTGGTATTGTGTCTGTATCTAGCCAGTCTTAAGTTCATAGCGGACATGATTGCCAGAGATGATACGAGCGGGTCTCGAGATGTCAGGGAGGGAGTATGATTAGCCGCTTGTTTAAGTAGGTTGACAGTGGCAGCTGCGGCTGGCTCAAATGTGCAGTTGAGGATACGAAGGAGGTTACGAATACGGGAGATTGTGGCAATCACCCAGGCAGGATCCATCCCCAGACCACCAAGTGAACGGGGGTTGTGAATAAGGTAGGTAGGACATGTAGGAGGGAAGTGAAGGAGTCTTCTGACATGATTGTTGAAACACGAGTCCATACTTGCTGTTGATGGTATTGAGATGTTCCCCAAGCTGGTAAAGTAACGCGTGACACC
>JAOPGA020001860.1:0-20129 GCA_026419775.2 Acrasis kona | reverse complement strand
AAGAATCTGAGCTAGACGGGCGTATGCTTACAACTTCTATAGTTTTAATTATAGATATATGATTTTGTAATAAATTCCAACTATTTTATTTTGATGTTTTAATTTATAACCATCCAAGAACAACAACAAACGCCGGTAAACTTCCGATGACTGCTCTATTTATCCACCAGCAATAAGGTTGCATCACATCATAAGGGCGATTGTGCTCTGTTTCTTTGGCAGTCTTGAAAGCGCAATCCCAAAGGTAATTTATCCAGTCATCAATATGCTTCATGTATATTCCGCTTGAACTAAAATCTTGGTACACTGTATCATGGTTGTGGTTGTGGTGTCTGTGATGGTCAGCACCGTTCGCAATCAGGCCACACTTTTCGCATATCCTCAAGATATATTCAAATACTGCCATTCTGCTATGGCTTATGTGTTGCCATAAGTGAGCATAAGGAAGTAGTAGTGCTCCCAATTCATATCCAAAGAAGAATAAGCCACAAATTGGATTCAACAGCATAAAGAATAAAACAATCATGATCCTCTCCTTTTTCGCCAACAGAGAATATCCATCCCAATGTGCAGCAACCACGTTGATGGTTCCTTTTGGATTATGATACGAAAGTTCAGGGAACCAATTGTTTTTGAAAGAGTGATGATGGTGATAGAATGCATAATAAAAGATAGGATGTTGTTCTGACCAGCGTTCATTATCCAACTTTATATTTTCATACTCTAAAAACATGGCATGAGATGCAGTGTGGGAGGAGACAAACAATAACTGAAGAGCCACCATCCCAGAGGCAATCAAGAGAATCGCTGCAACTAGAGAAGGTAGGTTCACATGATCGTAGCATAACCAAATTGAGAAGATACCAAAAGTCATGACGAGCATCACCCACAGTATCATGGTTGTTTTATTTCGACTCATAAAACCAAATGCAGGAGCATTCTGTTCTGAACGTTGTACAATTCTTTTGAACTCTTTTTGTTGCTCTTGATCTAGATTACAGTGCTTCCTATTGATTACAGGCATAGATTTCTTTGATGCACTAGACTTTTTCACTAACCTTGCTTCTTTCACAAATGGGTCGTCTGCAAAAGAAGACCCGATTAGTTCGAAGTGCACTCTCTGCATTGAACCGTTTTGATTGCTTTGTTATGGCCGCATGCGGTCAATATCTTGATTGTAATTAGTTTTTTGTAATTTTGGAAATTAATAAACTGACATTGGTTTGTATTATGGAAGCTTTTATAGTCTGATCTCAAAGCTTCGACCGGGCATGCTCTGTCCATTGGATGAAAACAATAACGACAAACGGATCCCCGACATCAAAACTAGATCCAGAGTCCTTCTTACCAGACAGCAGCGGACACACCAACATATGATCAATCCAACAAGTACTCATCAAATACTTTTGAACAACAACACATTACAAACGAGACATCACCATGCCGCACAACATTTCAAATCTGAGCATACCAACATGTAAATCACCCTTACATCAGATCAAACATACATTATCATTAATCGCATTACACTTTCCCTCACGATCTTCAACAAACAATCACAAGACCAACAAACACATTAAAAGCTATTACGCACACAGTCACTTGTAACAAGATCAACATCAAACTCCGCACGGCTACAAAAGATTAATCCGACATGGTCGTCCCATTAATCCTATTTCGTCACCAACCTCCAAGAGTATTTTCTCCAATTAATCCAATGTCGCCGCCAACTGAGTATGAGCAGTAGCCTTTGCACATTAGATCTCAAACGTAAGTAAATGCATTTTTAATTCACTAATGGTAGAGTCTAGCAAGATGGATGACATTTTCAATACATACCCATCACTTTGTTGTGACAACATGAAAATGATAACAATCAATCCAACCATATTACAACTTTCAATCAAGGAGAAAACTTTGACCATCAACAGTTTTGGGATTGGATCAGCACAATTACAAGTCGTCCCGTACATTTAAATCATTTTGTCATCACGAAGGAACGACAGCACACCTCGAGAGATTTGTTACAAGATACTTTGAACGTTTGAACGGAAGAGTACAAGCAGAAGAACATTATGGATGCAACATTTTAATGATACCGCAAGAGGAGTGTGGATTGAATTATACTTTAGACTCATTGGTGTAAATACTATTAAAAAGACATAATATACAGGTGTGTTCTCTCAAAAAAAACTTATACTTCAGTTGGAAAAATAAATCAATACAGATGTAGGGTATACAGCTGATATCACTACAAGAGGGAAGGTAAGTAGAAAGATTCCAATAAATTTCTCAACATGCGCACATCCGAGACGATCTTCCACTCGATACCATATGGAACGACATTGATTACATGCAGGTATGCAAAATCCATCACCACCACTCGCTCTCTTAAGGATTACAAGGATTTTACTTTCGATAGGGATCGTTACCCAGAGGATCAAATGAGACAATTTGTGTATAAACTTTACGCCAACAATCAACAATACATTGTAATCGTCGATCAGGGAATTGAAAAGCAAGTAGGATAAGGATATCGCGCCATCAAAAATAAATTCTCCCACAAGAATCCTCCCTATGTACCTGGGAGTCAATTCGGAGGAAATTTAATTCGAGGACTTTGAGTAGCGATGCAATCTACTCACTCGATCGGATCCAATTATGATTGTATCTGGATTATTATGCATCGATAGCTTGTATTTGACCAAGTCAAGTGTACAGATCAAACGGATTTAGAATTTTTAAAAAATTGATTTGATTGTTTATTAATTTCTTCTTTGTGACAAAGACAAATTATTAATAACCGGTGGAACCGATGGTACCGAATTTCCATTTGGACCGCTCGATGTGTTTTCAAAGCAAATAGTGAACATGAGCAATCACCTTCTTGGTGATTTGTATATATTATTTTAGTGTATGGTAACTCATCAATGACTATTGACGGGGGTTTTAGAAACTACCAATAAACTTTCAGGCTTGATCCCTGTTTTATAAAAAACCGATGGTACCGAAGGATCAGCAAAATGACGAGCAAATTGTGTTAGATTCTCGCAAAAGATTACCAGAAGCGTCAATGCAAGATCAAGAACAACCCAACAAAAGGCAACGAACACACGAAGAATTAAAAGATAAAGTCGTGGAGCCAACGTCAGAGGTTCAAAAACTTCAGGAGCAGATATCAATTCTACATGCAGGACGGTGAAATTAAGATACTGCAATACAGACTTTATTGTCAACACCGAGGAATACATGCAGTTTAGAAAGTCCAATCAAAATCCGACAATTGTATCACTGTATTGCGCTATGATGGGAATTGATATTTCGGAATATTACATGATGAAAATAGTGCCAAATACAAATTCACCGAGGAGCAAGTCGAAAGTCTAAAAGAAGAGCTAAGATCCAATCACCCGAAATTCTTGAATGAACCCAATCTTAATGCCATTATTGGGGATGCTGCAACGGCGGCGAGGACCAAAAGAGCAAAGAAAAGGGGCTCACCTGAATAAAAAAATTTCGAAAAGTCTGTTTTTTAATATGTGGGTCTTGGTTTACCCTTGGTGTTTAGGGTTAGAATTTTATGGATTGAAAAATCGATCAAGTCTGGATTGACAGTTCAATTTTAAAAATCAACTCGGAATTTAATCGGTAATAATTTAATTTGACGTTATATTTAATTTGGTATCGTAATACCTCAATATTGCTCCGGCGTATGGAATTTCATTATACAGAGAAATAAACTTCTCCCTGACTGTAACCTTTTCGTCGAAGGAGTTTATTTGACCAACTACCTTCATCCCATGTTCAACGAAAATAACCAGAAGGGCGATCCAATACACCACTTCTCGCGCGTCCCTAACAAGGTTTAAATTCTTGAGAATAAAAAACTTACACCGTCCCATTGTGTGATCGAAACTCAATGGATTTGTATCCGTCCTTCTTCCAATTCATCAAATTGAGGCACCAGTTCCTGTCTTTATTGCACATGATTTGCGCCATAGTGTGATTGTCAGGGGCTTTTTCCAGCGCTGATATTATATCATCAGGATGGTATCTTTTTGCGGTATCAAAACCACGCTCATCCCTCAAATATCGGGCTTTTTTGTACACTGACATAGTATCATCTCTCGTCATTCCACTCGAGAGAAGTATGAGGACCTCCTCATATTTTATAAACAATTGGAAGACTTTCTTAGCCTCCTCACTCTTGTCGTCCACCAACCAGTCAGAACCGTCAATGTGGACGTGTAGATCAGCTGACGACACCATATGCACATTCTGCTGATTGCTTAGGCTGTACAACACTTTGATTACATTTTTTAGGCCTGTTCTGCCGGCTAGTTTCGGAGATACTAGCTCCATTCCCCAATCTACTTTTTCATCGACAACAGCTAAATTAACACTAGTCCTAACTGTTTCGTCTGTTGTTAGAACCCATGAATTGCTGATAGATTTTGATGGTTTCCTGACGTAATCTACTTGCAGGCCTGTCTCTGTTGACAGGGCGTTTGATATTGCAGTACCATAGTTGTCCAAGTCTGTTTCGCTTGGCTCTTTTATTTGGGAATTATTATAGTATTCCACTTCTACTCCAAAGCATCTATTGGGGAACCTTTGCTTGACGCTCATCACTATTGGAATTTTAATCTGAATGACATGTGACATGAAACGTCATCACTTTACAATTAGTCTACATGAGAATAGGGTCTGTAGTGCCATACCATAGGTGTTCTTGGTGAATTTTTCATGGCTCTAGTATGCTAGTTAAAGAGGTTTATAAGAAAACATGACATAATCTTAATTAAATAGCAACTGCTTAATCCGCTATAATAAATGAAGATCTAAAGCTGAAAGGGAAAGGTAATGCAGGTTATTGTCGTTAAATAAAAACCACGACTTGTTTTGTCTAAATGCATACTCCTGTTATTCCGTTGAAAGCCGGTGTTCTCCGGTGATTGGTTTTCCCGTCTCATTTCACATGTCAGACGAACTCATCCTTTTTAAAAATTTAGAAATGTTGGAGATGCCAGCATGGGCGGCTAAGCTCAAAGAAAATGAGTTTGGAGGAGCACAACACATCTCTCAATCCAACCAACTCCTCTAAATCTTCTTTATCAAATGTTACCCATTGAGTAACATCAATCCTCTTCACAAATTTACCACACGAACCATCTGGGAGACTGAACTATTTACATGAATACTCTATTCCAAGAGTCTGGACATGATTGTAGGTATTCTCAATAATGAAGTGTTGTGTAATCGAAACATTTGGTTTTGGTCATAATTTTTTATTTAAAGTAAATGGTGACACCTTTTAGATGTACAAATACTGCATCGGTTATTTGGTCGCAGTATGATATGTTCAATGTATGAATGCCTTTCAGATGTATAAATGCCGCATCCGTTATTTTGTGGCAGGATGACATGTCCAATGTATGAATGCCTTTTAGATGTATAAATGCCGCATCCGTGATTCGATCACTATGTGACATGTTCAATGTATGAATGCCTTTTAGATGTTTGAATGCTGCATCCGTTATGTTGTGGCAGGATGACATGTCCAATGTATGAATGCCTTTTAGATGTATAAATGCCGCATCCGTGATTCGAGCACTCTGTGACATGCTCAATGTATGAATGCCTTTTAGATGTTTGAATGCTGCATCCGTGATTCGAAAGCAACCTAATATGTTCAATGTATGAATGCCTTTTAGATGTATAAATGCCGCATCCGTTATTTTGTGGCAGTATGATATGTTCAATGTATGAATACCTTTTAGATGTATAAATGCCGCAGCTGTGATTCTATCGCAACCTAATATGTTTAATGTATGAATACCTTTCAGATATATGAATGCTGCATCCGTTATTTGATAACAGGATAACATGTACAATGTATGAACACCTTTCAGATGTATAAATGCCGCATCCGTTATTTTGTGGCAGGATGACATGTCCAATGTATGAATGCCTTTTAGATGTTTGAATGCCGCATCCGTTATGTTGTGGCAGGACGACATGTCCAATGTATGAATGCCTTTTAGATGTATAAATGCCGCATCCGTGATTTGATAACATGACATGTACAATGCATAAATACCTTCTAAAAATGAAAAAGCAGAATCTGTTACTGTTCTTGAACTGATTCTGGATATATCTAATGTATGCAATCCCCTAAAATTAGCAAATTCTGCTTCAGTGCTATAGCGAGAGGCTTTATACATCTTATTGATGTGCACGTGATTGTTTTGTTTTATCTTGTAGACTGAGGAACATGTTTTAAAAAACGCAATCCACTCTTTGACGTCAAGAAATGTTGCAATGCAAAAAAGAATATCTTCCCCCACAACATCTAGATTTATGTCTTCACGTGTCTTTTTATATCCCCTGATATTATCACCTAGATTATCATGATCGGTGTTTAAGTTGCTTGTGCTGCACATGAAAGGCGTGGAGAACTTGCAACGATATTTGTAATTAAGTATTAGAAAAGGTAAACATTACAATTCTTAAGTGAAGATGTTCAGGTGTCACATATTTCTTTTGTTAGTGTACGGTGTTCAATCTTTGCTTGTGTACAGTCGAATAGGATGTGTCTGGTGGTTGCCTCGTCATCACAAAAACAACAATTTACGAGGATATCACGAAGGGATAACTGACGTAACGTCTTTGACGTATTTAGGTCAACCAGTGATCAGCACAGTACACTTTATCACTTTTTCTTTCATCATATCATGGGTTACGTTTATACATATATTTCTTTTACGTTCTCTTCCACATTCGTTGATTGACGTTTAGGATATGATATATGAATGTAAACAAAATGTATGTTGATGATACAACTCATTTTGTTAGTTTCTATTACTTGATAAATGTAAACTACTATTTATCCTTTACCGATGAATTACTGACGTCTAATGTTACACCTGTAACCGAATGGAATGTTAACCTGATTTTTATGAGTATTACATATAGTGGTGATCGAAAATACAAGTTATATCTTTACGAAATATGTTCTATATGATCTACTTTTTTTGGTTCACCGATTGGTAATACGAAGTTTTCTGCTGCTAGTAGTCGCGATCCTGCATTGTATCGCACAAGTACTCATCAAATGCTTTCGAACAACACATTACAACAAATGAAACGCCGACATCACCACGCCGCACAACATTTCAAATCTGAGCATACCAACGTACATCATCACAAGCGGATACATTAATCGCATTACACTCCCACCTTCTGCAATAATCGCAAGAGCAGCAAACACACCACCCGCCACAACATTTCCAGAAAGCATTAAAAGACATTACACATATAGTCACTTGTAATAAGATCAACATCAAACTCCGCATGACTACAAAAGATTAATTCAACATGGTCGGCCAGAGACATTCTGGTTCCCACCAATCCCATTTCGTCACCAACCTCCAGAGTATTTTCTCCTATTAATCCAATGTGCGCCGCCAACTGAGTATGTGCACTAGCCTTTGCACATTACAACTCAAACGTAAATAAATGCATTTTCATTTCACTAATGGTGCGTAGTCTGGCAAGATGGATGACATTTTCAACACATACACAACCATCACAATTTTCAACGAGGACATACATTTACATCAAACCTTATCGTATGATTCCATCCACAAACATTCTACGTTGGAGCGTGTCGAACTGTCCTGCATTTTTCAACATCATGTACACTACGGAAGGTTTTTTTGTAAACATAAGCCAAGATTACAAGAACCAAACCCATTGACCCCGAAATTATCATTTCACCAACAAAACCGACTACAGCATTGTATTCCATAGACATTAACAAATACATTTTAACAAAAACCAATCCCATGAAGGAACAACGAAGTTTGTCTGAGATCCACTGGGCTGTAAAGAATAGACATTTGACAAGGAAAGAATAACCTAAGAGTGTTCTCATCACCCATATGGTGTAAGTACCTTATTATTACTTTTTCTAATGTAACGAATAGTCTTGTTGATAACAATCGAAACATCTTACAACTTTCGATCAAGGAGAAAACTTTGAGATCACACATACATCAAATCATGAAGAAACAAACTTTGACCATCAACATTTTTGAGAAATTATGGAAGTGAAATTGTTCATCAGGACAAAATGATTGAATCAATCAAGCAGCCGATACTGGACTACAAGTGTTAAATGCTTGTGTAAGTCAACATATCGATGATGGTATTATAACGTTTTTAGTATGATAACAACTTTCACACAATAATATTCACTTATCCCGTTTAGATTCCATTATCGCCGTGCCACCTCTGATCCAGAACATTTTCGTTGCAAAGATCGTTAAATTATCTCATCGTATGTAAGCAGAGAGTCCTTAAGAGAATGCACATGATGACCAGAACAATACAGTGTTGTAAGTAGACATTTTGCATTCTTTCTAATGTAACGATAGTTTGAATGAGAACACAACAGCACATCTCGTGAGATTCTTTACAAGTTACTTTGAACGTTTAAATGGACAAGTACAAGCAGAACATTATGCGATGCATCATCGCAAGAGGAGTGGATTGAATCATACTTTTAGACTCATTGGTATAAATGCTATGAGGCAACTATGACATTTGATTTTCAATGTCAAAAGACAGACATCATGCGGAGGCTAACGCGTCCTAACTGATTCAAATCTGTACGTAATAAAATTTACATTTATCAAAACTTCTGATTTCCATCATTCTTTCTCAACATCCGAATAATGACTTGATTGCAACTGAAGGGGATCACACAATCACTATAAACGAACGTTGACTCAATTTGTAATCATCTGTCTTGATTTTATTGAACTCAACCTCTCCTTTCTGTTCCATAGAACTGTAGAAAAAGTAGGAAGGAAAATAGTATAAAAATGACATGTAAAATTCGGTTCGCCACAAAAAACAACACAACAATATGAAGTACACACAAGAAACAACAAGAACGGTATGGATAAAGAAACCAGCTGACCAGACCAAACAAATCAAGTCAAACATTGACCTTAATAACGTTGTGGCAGGAACAAGAAGGAGAAAGGATTACAACTATGCCGACACGCTATTTAATGGGAATGTGAACAAACCTGTACAAAGACTAAAAGGCAAAAGACTTTCAAAGAACAGACTTGAAGCTAGATTGAAAGCTGCAATATGAGCTGCTGTTCTGCATGTATCATAATAAACGTTTTTATAAAACGATTCTCAGCTTTTTAAAGTTTGACAATGAGCATAATTCCGAATAAGTCTGTCATTACATCTTGTGACACCAATAGAACCTCTACATTTCTAGTCGCGTTAAAAGGAGGATTTGACTACTCCAACCATTTCATGGCGAAGTATTTTCTACAATTGAACGTAATGTATATACTCGTCGACCAACCAAATACAGTCCAATGCATATCTCTAGATGTGATCTTATTTAATGATGCTTGATGTTCTTCAAAACATATTAAATATATCTTGAAGTTTATGGTTAATGATTGTTGTTAAATCAAAAATGTCTTACTTGCAGCACTAAAAGTATCATGAACTCGAAAGCAGTGTAGTCATCCAGGATTTCCATTCAATCATCTCCTGGTTGCAGAATGTGACGAAAAAGACCGTCTCATCTTCCCTACAGGCCAAGTTAGAATTGTTAATTGTCCTTTTGTGAAAGGTATGTGTTTGAGAGGATTATAAAGTTATCAATTCATTAAAGGAGTTTATTTGCTCTATAGTGTTTTTCAATCGAATGACGATACGTCTCAAAGTTTCAATCTTTTTTCAAAAGCTATTCACCACTATTGATTTCCTTAATCTGCAGGTAAGGGAGACATGTTTTATTCTTTGTGTCAAACTCAAAATTGACATGTCGAAAAGTCAAAGTTGTCATTGTAATGCGAGTAAAAAAAATCCGTTAGGATTGTAAAGTAGCTCGTCAAATTTCATAATTTTCTTCTAGTTCAAACTCTTTAAATTGGCCAACTTCAAACAACAAAAACACAAACAGAAAAACAAAAACAATAACACAACACAACACTGCATGAACCAAATCCATACGGATGAGCTACGACCATCACATGGACCTTCATCTGGTACCGTATCTTGGAAGTTTTCGTCCAAACCTGCTACTGCCGAGAGATGAAGAAGGTAAGAAGACACTTTCATCAGTTTCCGCTAACCTCACATTAGAAAACAAATCTATCTTCCGTCCAGGCAGGGTTACTAAATCGTTGAGAAACCATAGTTTCATACGGTCCTACGATATGGGTTCTGCCCCTTTCGGCTTGTACCATAGGTTGACACTGTTAATCTACGGAACATGAAGAAACGGCGACCGTCACAGCAAAACTGTGATACATATATCATTAGAAGGTTATGGGTTCTGCTCCTTCTGCTTGTATCATAGGTTACTCTGTTAATCTGTAGTACATAATGAAACAGCAACCATCACAACAAAGTGTGATACATATAACCAGTAGGAAGCAATAACCAGACACAAACAGAAACAAACAAACAAACAAACAGAAAGTGACCAGTTACTCCAACCCTCAAGACCACGCCATCCCAACTTCCAAGTCCAACACTTTGGTTTACTTTCGCGAATCACGCATCGAACGCTACAAGATCAACAACACAACATCATCGACCGCCGATCATACAGCAACTTAGGAATGATCACACAACACTACATACAAAGAATCACATCATAACTACCATCGTCCATCTATTCACCAATTGCGGATACCCGCGTCGCTTCAAATTCGAAGGAATTCACGTCAATGTTTCGTAACAATACCATCATTCGCAGCTTCATCAGCAACGGACATACAGCCCACGTTTCAACCAGCACATCATGTACATTAGCGATTAAAACATCCACCACTACCAAGACGAATATACACATCAAACAGGCGCCGCTCAACTCCTACTGTAGCATCATCGTTTGTAATGTTACAAGAATACAAGATGGAGTTCAACGACATTACATCAGAATGATCATCAGGGGGTTGAGCGGCAACCACATACACAGTAGAAGAGCGAAACAGAAATGAGCGAAGAGCAAAAAAGTAGAAGAAGAAAAAGAAGGAGAGAGCTAGCACCACACACTACTTGTAAGTAATTCATCACGACAGCTTAACTAACTTCTCAAGTAGACAGCATCCAGCCACTAGCACCAGCAACAGCTTCAACATCACTAGAGCGATACACAACATTCAACACCCACAACCGCACCAATAGACACATACAAAACAACACCGGAAGATTCAGCAACACTAATTCCAACTACAGCAATCGAATGACAACTACCACCTCGACAGCAAAACGAATATGCCGTACCAAACAACAGTAGTTGCCATTGCTACTATGCCTCCGCTTGTACGTAAATTTCTTGAAGCCATGCCATTACCAACTTCTACCTACGACAATTGCTACATCTCGTAGAAAACCAATTTGCCATCCTCCAATAGGTACCCTTCTGTTGAACTATCCATTACAACTGCCGCTTCAGCCACTACAACTGTGTTCCTACTACCGCCACTACTGCACCAAACCCCGCACCCACCACTGCTGCAACACCTGAGTCAACAGCTGCAACTGCCTGTCCAATCACCGCAACACCACCACCGCTGAAGCACCCACCACTACCGTTACACCAACTTCAGAACCAACAACACAACTGCCAATCCAGCGCCTTTGCCGACCACAATCGCTAGTAACCAAATCAATCATGTGCCAGCATAAAGAGCCAAATAGAGTCAGAACACTTCGAAAAGATTCGTGACACGGAGGATAGAATAATAATACATATCACAAAGTTTCAACCAACCACCACTGCTACAACACCAGATCCAACTACTACCACCATACCCTAACAAACAACCATCGCTAAACCAGCTGCCCAGAATCAACCTTTACAACCGTACACCATACTCCGGAGACAACCACTATGTCTAATCAAAATCCCGCATTGGAGTAGAAGAACGTCCGCTGTTCACAATCGCACACTATGAACCGAAACACGAACAACCCACCGAGAGACCAAAATACCGTACCAACGTACAATCGAATCGCTGGGACATCAAACTAATTTCGTCGAAAGAGACCACGGTTGAGGTGACAGTACGTACATTTCACGACACGAATCAAGTTGGAAACGTGTAGATTGTTTAAGTACGCAGTGTGGGATGGAATGGATACCAGAACTACTTTTGGAATGCACGTCAAACACGCTACGATGGAAATAGAGGGATATTATGGAACAACAAAATACTTTCGACAAACGACACTTTATTACAAACGCAACACCATGCCGGATCAACAAACCTCGCCACAACAAACATTTACAAGTTAGACCAAAAGCCATCACGCACAAATTCACCAGCAGATTATTAAACTCCGCATGGCACTGTGAGATGGATGATTTTTATGACATGAATGGAATCAACAACTCTTACAGCTACATTGCCTTCCGACATTCATCAAGACTGCGACCAGGACCTGCATTCACATCAAATTTTGTACTGCGTGACTCCATCTACACACCCATTCTACGTTAGAGCGAGTCATTCACATCAACCAGAATTGTCCCTTTCCAAACATGCTAAGGATATTTCTTTGTAAGCATAATGGACGACCAAGAGATGATGCTATCCCGACACCAAGCATCTTCAAACCCCATCGACCGTACAATTAAATCATTTTATCACCATGAAGGACCAACGACCGAAAAGAACTACGTCTAGCGAGCAACTCAAATCGAACAACGACAATGATGGAAAGATGATCGAAATCATCTCAAACAAACAATTATTCACACAACCAGAGCAACGAAAGATTCGGCACAAGAATGTTCATCAAGATGAAAACTAGCACTCTAGCACTTAGCGTTTGATAGCTCATATCCCGTGATGAAGATTTTCAAGAACAAGTTCTGATCGGATTAAATGGTGGACATCAAACCTACGAGAATGAGATCAAATTCGCCTCGACACTCGCCAAAGCACCATAAGCCAACGATTCGATACATTATAGGAATGGACTCGAGGAATCAATGTGGAGGATGGATCGAGTGGATCGGAATACTACAAGCTCATAGTAGATTCAATCACAGTCGATGAAACATTTACATTCATTACAATTGAATCAGCACTGTCAATCAAACAAGGCGAGACAACAAATCTAAATCATTGCAAAGGACGAGATTATCGGTTACAAAATCACAATTTTGACAATCAACTTTGCATCATAGAATGCTCCTCATCAACAAAAGGTCATTCATCCCTCCTCTCCAACAAGTGCCGAAACGAACAGAACTCTTACAATATACGCTCGAATTACAATCGATTATTACCATTTGCACATCAAGATGAAAACTATCACCGTGTTGGTTCGTTAAGAGAGCGACTTGATCGGCTCACATCCGGAGATTGAGATTTTCAAGAATCAGTAAGGACCCAATTATAGATGAATTCTGATCGAATTAATTTACCGACGAATGTTTCGGTCGCGAATTATCAAGACAAACATCATGATCGACATTTGATGGTAGCACCATCTGTGTGATTTTGAATTATGACTTTTAATCAAAAGATAAATACTTGACGAAGCACTAGGCAACGAATCGATGCATTACAACTGAATAGATGATATGAAATGCATTCAGGCACATTAGTGAATAAAGTCAAGATCAGAAGTTATCGCTCTCCGCGTACAAATGCATTGTTATGGTTTTCTGGAATCATTATCTGTTGGGTCTTCACAAACAACACACACCATCGCAGCTATTCAAATAAGTGTCGCTGACCTTAACAAACTGCTTTTTCTTGCACCAGTTCTGTAGGAATAGCCATGCTCTGCCTCCCTCCATGCTTACACCAATTATAGCTATTGCGTGACGGCCTATTTCTTCTCCTTCTGCTGTGCCATCAATCATAAGACAAGTCACTCTTGTTCATAAAACCTGTCAATATGGTGTTGCCGTGAGTTCGAATCACCACCATACACATCCTTCAATAAAATTATAAATGTGTACACATGTATATGACTCTCAAGGAAATGAGTATAAGATCAATTTATTTTTATAAGTAGGGTAAAAGCGATTGGAGAGTTGCTCAAAACGAACGAAAAATGGTATCAAAGATATCAAATCAAAAATAAATCAAGATTGATGTCAAGAACTACAAGCGAATTCACAACAGAAAATCATATCTCTGCCGAGATATCATTTACAATTGGTGATGCACCAAATTAAATCTTCTGGCCATTAGAGAGTAGATGTTGCTACGTGTTATAATAAAACAAACAAATTTTCTTATCATTGAATGTATCTGTTCTGTGTTTTTGGATATTTCGTGCTTTTCAGTCACCTCTTGACATTAAAACCGTATATTTAGTCTCAGTACTCTTTTTCGTAATAATTTTCTTGTTTGTCTTCGATGCGAGGGATATAATTGAAAATTTATAAAGTTTTGATATTCCGTTGTGGAAGTTTTATTTGTTCTTGCTGTACTATCTTCTGGATGTTTTTCTGCCTTTTAAAATTCTAGCGTGAATATTCGGTGGGAATGTGTACATTCTCTCTGGAATGGGATAAGGTTCATTGTAATAATTAGCAACAGATCTAGATTACTTTGCGAATAGGGTGCTCCTCACTTGACAATTAAATCCTCACTTGACAATAAAAATCCTCACTTGACAATTAGAATCCTCACTTGACAATTAACATCCTCACGTAGATTACAATAAAGATGACAATAAGGAATGTTGGTGGGAAGGAGAGACGTTTTTAACGGTTTGTATTCACACATCTCGCACAGTGCAGGTATAAATATGTACTTGGTCAACGTCCACTTCCGCAGACACAAAACAATCTTGTGGATTCAGAGGACCACTTCCAACCTGTTGGACCCCAAAATGAGTTAATTCTCACAAGTGCACGGGTACACAAGAAGCGTGGTAGGAAGAGGAAGGTACATGATAGAGCAAATGAAGATTCCATAGTAGCTATTCAGAACGGTACAACTGTTGTTTCAAATGTATTCTCTTTCCGGTTCACGTATGCTGATGACAGTCAAAAGGTTATAACCAACTTGAATGATCCCACGTTAGTTCTTCAATTTGAGGATGGTAATCGAAATGTTGTCGAGGAGCCTTCAAAAGCAGCCGTTGTTAAGCTTTTTGATGGTCTGGATACATTTCTTGTCAACATGAAGGATCTAAAGAGGAAACCAAAGAATGTTTCCATGACAACTGGTTTACGCTTGTCGGGAGAAGGAGACAAAGGGCTGGCAACCAAAATGTGTCACTGTGTCATTTAAGGAGTCTCTTCTAGACCTGGTTAGGCTTGCCCAGGAGAAATATGACCCTGAACCTCAACCAGACGTTCCTTCAGAGGACGTGCTTCAAGATCACGAGTATGAAGAGATGGGTTATTATGATGGATATTTCGAAGATGATGAGGCAGATGATGCGATAGATGGCCAGCTTCAACCAGAGGAGGACATTGAACCGCCAAACAAGAAAAATCGACAAGACGTTGAGATAAATGTGAACGAGACGTTTGAAGACTTTTTATTTAGGGTTCTTGATGAATAAAGTTTATATTGTAGTAAACAAGTATTGTTATTTAGAGTGTTGTCTTGTTTGTCTGTTGCAACAGCGATAAAAACATCTCTCCTTCCCTCCAACGTCATCTTTATTGTAATCTAGGTGAGGATATTAATTGTCAAGTGAGGATTCTAATTGTCAAGTGAGAATTTTAATTGTCAAGTGAGGATTTTAATTGTCAAGTGAGGATTTTAATTGTCAAGTGAGAATTTTAATTGTCAAGTGAGGAACCGCCAAATCCGGATTACTTTTCTAATGTTACGAATAGGCGTGACAACATGAAGTTTTCAATCAAGGAAAAAACTTTGACAATCAACAGTTTTGGGATTGGATCAGCACAATTACAAGTCGTCCCCATACCGTATCGTGTTCGTCTGTTGATTAAGTCCAGCGAAAGTGTGTTATTAAATGAGCGCAAAACCATGAAACTGTGGTCGGAGAGTGTGTAGGTCAGTTGGATAGACATACTGGTTTGATAAGTCACCTCTTCGTATACAATAATAAAGTGTTAATATCTACCTCCGACGACGGCACAGTCAGGATGACAGTTTTAACATTTGACAATTAAATCACGTGATTCTTATTAATGATACTTAATGCTTTTGTTCATTATTTATTGACATCAATGAGCAACCTAATCATCAAGGATGCAATACAAGGATGGCGGCACATTTTCGACTTCAAGTTGACGGCTACATCCTTTTACATTTTGCGATGATAATTCATCGGCCTTAATAACGTGGCAAGGCAGGAAAGAGAATTAATTTAATTGTGCAGATATCATTCAATGGAAATGAAAAAACCGCAACAGGCCGAAGCGAAACATTTACGTGGGTAAAAAATGTTTATTGACTTTCACAGAAATGTAGCATTAGCTGGAAACACGAACTGTCCACAACTAGTTCCGCATAAAGTACTATTATTGTATTCCGCATTCTTTTTCACAATAAACTTGAGCATTTTCTCATATTATGACATCTTTTTTTAATTCCAACACAACATCTCTCTAAATCGATTAATAATTTGAATACCGTGGCTGATAATGTGCGACGTCTAAAAATGTCGCATTCGGTCAACATYATTATGAATAAAATGTATTTTTATGATATTTTCATCAATAAAGGTGATAAGGTCTTGATTCAAAAAGGTACAAGTCTTCCGAATGGTTGTACACGCATTGTAAATCTGAATATCTCACTTCAACATGATTGTGTAGGTGGTGGTCAACCAACATACTAATTATTTTTGTAACGGCAAGTATAAAAACCGACAAAGGAAAAAAATTGAATAAAACAAAATCCAAAACAAAGACATCAGGAGACATCCTAAAATGCAAGAAGCATCCATACTCTGCCGTTGAGAACCATGCCGTATGCTATTTGAGGCCACAACAGACAAGTACACCCTATAAAGAAGGTAAGTAACCCACTTTATCTTGACTTGACAAACTTTCTCAGATACCTTACGAAACACACATTTGAACCTTACTCTGCCGGATTGGCGAAGAAGGTTGTGCGTAAAGACATTGAACCAGGTTACTCACTGCCAAAGATTGATGCTATACATGTTGTACAGTCGGTCGGTGTTTCTGCACATCTTCGCGAAGTCAGCTGTTGCACAATCAAGGTAACGTAACTAAAAGTTCATATTGTCGCACTTTCATTTGTTACACTCATCGCATTGTACAACAGGATATATTCTCCTGTGTGGTAAAAACCTTTTAGGTTCAGTTTGGCTTGGTTTAGTTTGGTTTTTACCCACGTACATTTGCTTTAGGTTAACAATAGCGTTTCCCTCTGTGCCCTGTTGACAATGAGAAGTAAAGACCGTTCGATGCACAGCAATGTGCCTGATAGGTTTGCCCTGATCTGCCGGATTGGTGTAACGGCAAACCACTCACATCCTTCGTGTTGTGAGAGCAAATCAGCAATCAAACCAGTTATGGATGTCCATTGCGGGCACCTACGACATAACATATAACTGGAAGGGGAGGTCATACTGTCACAGGATGTACAAGGATTCGAAATCCGCAGTTTGGTGGGAGATGTTGTAAAAGTCAACGCTTAGAACGCCACACATCCTTCGGGGGTAATAGTCGACGTCTTATTCTCTTCTGTTCCATATGTGTGGTAGAGTTGTTGTCCGGGGCATGAAAGTTCTCTACATGCTTCACTTCGTCATTTCAATTCCACTCAGCGTCGCCGGTTGCTTTTTGATGGGCAGCTAGGTGATGTAGGTTTAGGCAGAGTACTTCATATTCTTATCTTGTTAACTTGTAGTGGGGTTACTTGGTGGGCGTGTGAGGGGTCTCGTTAGAAGTGCTCACTACACTTTTAATGGTCCTGTCTTTTCCGTTTGACAACTGGAGATGAAAACTTTTAAAGTAGTTCTCCGTTGTTGATAGTAGTATGTGAAACCATTTGGGAATAACGTCTACTGTCGCTGCGGTACCGTTTCGTATTGTTTTCTGCTTATCCAAAGTACAAGAGAGGATGGCTCACAAATAGAGAGTCCAATCCAAAGTCCTTCTCAAGTTTCGTCATCTCCAACTAGAAAGTACAACGACCAGAGCAAGTACATTTTCAGATACCAGCAACAGATATACACCAACACATTTCACAACATTGTCCACATAACATCAACGACAAGCGATCAAACAAACATTGTTCCGCACAGATACAACAAGCAGAACAGCAGACAAACACAAACGCTTCAAGAGCATTTTCAATTCCCACCAAGCTTCACAACGTTGTCCACACAACATACTACACCACAAACACCGACGCTCACAACAAATAAATTACATTAACGCATCACGACCGATGGCACATTTTCAATGATCCAACCCAGAGTCCTTCTTTACCAGACAGCATCAATCCAACATCGCACAAGTACTCATCAAATACTTTTGAACAACAACAAATTACAACAAACGAAACACCGACATCACCACGCCGCACAACATTTCAAATCTGAGCATACCAACGTATATACATCAGATCAAACATACACTATCCCATTACGTCACCAACCTCCTAGAGTATCTTCTCCGATTAATCGCCACCAACTGAATATGAGCCTTTGCATATTACATCTCGAACGTAAGTAAATGCATTTTCATTTCACTAATGGTGCGTAGAGTCTGGCAAATCGGATGACATTTTCAACACACACCCTTCCAACCATCACAACATTCAACGAGGACATACATTTACATCAAAACTTATCGTATGATTCCCATCCACAAGCCCATTCTACGTTAGAGCGTGTCAAACTGTCCTGCATTTTCCAACGTCACACTACAGAAGGTTTCTTTGTAATCATGGGCCAAGATTACAAAGAACCAAGAGATGTCGCAAACCCACTGACCGCGAAATTGCCTTTCACTCACCAAACCGAGAGCATTGTCTCACATAGACATTAACAAATACATTAACAACAATCAATCCCATGAAAGAACAAACAATTATAATCATGACAAACACTCCCATCATTAACCAAGACCTATAACAGATTCATTCCAGCATGTTACTGAGATGTTCTTGTTCCTCCCATTAATCCCATTTCGTTACCAACCTACTCTCCACAGAGTATGTAATACCATACACATTACGTGTCATACCGAATGTAAGTAAAATTGTATTTTCATTTCTTTAATGTCTGGCAGATGGATAACATTGATGATAATGGATCATGTATAATTGATTCTCCTACGCAAAGTCCTTCTTTATTGAGAAAAATGTAGAGCTCCACGGCCGGCAATTCTACCTGTAAAGAATAGACGTTTAACAAGGGAAGAACCACCTAAGAGTGTTCTCACCACCGGCATTTGGTGTAAGTACCTTAATGTTACTTTTTCTAATGTAACGAATAGTCTTGTTGACAATCAATCCATCTTACAACTTTCAATCAAGGAGAAAACTTTGAGGAACAATAGTTCTACAAGAAAGATCACTTTGAGTAATGGATCACATACATTGAGTCACGAAGGAACGATCCACACATACACTGAGTCAACCAAACAAGAGCAACAAATTCCGCCACGTCCAACATATTCGTCCTGGTTCCTACCATTAAATTCATTCGCTACCAACCGTCTCAAACGGAAGTAAAATTTTGTTTTCATTTCACTAACGAGCGAAGAGTCTGGTAAGATGGATGCCTTTTTCAACATGAATGGAATCAACCACATTTACACCTCCACACCCAACATTGAAAAACATTGATTCTCCTATACATTTGCCAAAGGCAAAATCTAGAGCTCCATGACCGACGATTCTATGCAAAGAATCTTCATCGCCATCATGGGCATGCCGTAAGTACCTTATTATTACTTTTTCTAATGATGTAACGAATAGGCGTGACAACATGAGGATAACAATCAAACCAACCATTTTACAACTTTCAATCAAGGAAAAAACTTTAGTACCATCAACAGTTTWGGGATTGGATCAGCACAATTACAAGTCATCCCACTACATTAAATCAATTTGTCATCATGAAGAAACGACAGCACATCTCAAGAG
>JAOPGA020001859.1:0-18231 GCA_026419775.2 Acrasis kona | reverse complement strand
TTCTTGTTATTCCTTCTCTTTATACCGGTACCTCCAACTAACTTCTTCTTTGGAGCGGCAAATAATTTTGAAAGAGCTTCATCCACTGGTATTGTTTGTGGGGAGTTCAATGAAAGTGTATCGTCTATTAGTTGACCATAGGTTCTTAGATCATTCGCATCGAACATGGCTGAATTTGAGGTTTCGTATTGAGGGTATACCATTGCATTAGGTGTGGAGGGGATTTGGATTTTGAGCTCTCCTTGAGACTGGTAGGAATTGGAGCATGTGGTATCGTCTGTTGGATTCACCTCGAGGAGCTTGATAATGTCATCAATACTATCGTCATCGGAGCTCTGTACCTCAGATCCAGGTTGTAGCAGCTGGCCACCGTTTATATCGGAAAGTGACAAGAAAACGAAATCTGATGTTTGGGCAGTAAAGTAGTCTTGTAGTGAGATTGAATCAGCTGAAAGAGGTTCAGGGATCTCTTGGCAATTATATTCAGGCCACAGAGTGGAGTCTTCATCTAGCAAGAACAAATCTAATTCTGATTCACTTTTGTGACGCTTGTGGCAATTCTTCTCTATATTGCTTTTCCTCTTTGATCCTGCTTTGGCAGCTGCTCCTTGACCATAGTTCTCGGAATCTGTTTGATCAATCCAGCTGATGGGACAGTCAGGCTCGAAGTGTGCTTTTAGATGATCAGATCTGCCTACTGTAGCTGTGGCAACATCTGACGACTGTCTTAGAGCGCTCTTGGATCTAGCAGATGTGGTGACCATATTGTGGAATTTTAAGATTATGAAATGTGAGAAACGCGGTGATCTTTATGGTTAACTAGAATTTTAGCCTAACCAATTAGGAAAGTAAAATTCGGGGGCTACAACCATAAAAGTAAGAGTGCAATTTTTTACCGGCTGATGGTGGTTACTAAAATGTAATAACGATCATCTATAATTTGTATCATATTGCGTTAGGCATGTGCTCTGGTGGGGGTACTAATCTATTTATTTATTCATATAAGAAGCTATATTTTAAAATAGCTAAGCGATAAAGTGTATCTTTCTGATAGATCATAAGATCTATAGTTCAATGTGATGGATCAACTTTATTTTGACATTGTCACAGTGACAAATGTATTATAAATGTAATAATGGCGTGACCCAGTAACTGAACCATACGCTTACAGAGATCTAGATCTTCCCTTGCTTCTAAGTGATGCATTGGATTTGTCGTGCTGATGTGTGAATTGTTTGGCAAACTAAAATGGACATCAAAAATCTAAAAAAATCATTCAGCTTACAAAATTTTATGTTGGCAAACACATAAAATTACACAAGACGTGTGATCACAAGAAATTAGATACTTACAAACCAGGTGACATTATTATGTTACGTAATCCAACAAAGAAAAAAGGAGAGATTCAGTACGAAGGACCATACAAAGTCATCAACAAAACAGCATTTCAGTGGAGAATACCTTATTCAAAGTGATTACGAAAAAGGACTTACAGTTCCAACAAATTTCTTAAAAAGAGCAACTTAGAGAAAACTTTTAAACAGACCAGTCTATGCTGATTACGTAAGAAAATAGACTTTGATGGGTCTATGATTACGGCTTCGATGGGCCAAGTCAGAAACATTGGCTTCGTATGGGCCAATTTTGAATTACGTTGGGTTTTTACAGGAATGGTCTCCCAATGTCCTGTATAGTATATTCAGGTCACGAGGGTTGTGGTACAGCCATCCCTACGTCCTACTATCGTATGTAGTTAGGTTCAACAGAGGAAGTAATCAACCTGTCGATGCAGGTTCGAAGCTAGTAGTAACAATCGTAGATGATAGACGACGGACGGACGAGTCAGTTATATGAGCTCTTGGATTCGTATAAAAGGATACTATAATGTTAGGAATAAATATCTTAGTATTGATCGTGTAAACACGTGTTAGTGTCTATACAATCTTTTATTTCAGGACTAGATGATGAAAATTTAATTAAAGATTATTAGTTACAATAATTTGCTTCTAATATGCTTCTAATATAAATCTGAGAAAGGCAGAACATACCAAAACTCTTCCTGATCCTCTCAATGCGTATCATAGAACAGTGGGCAAAGAAATTGTCTCATTGAAAGTTGGCGACCGTGTTGTTGTTCGTTTGCAGAAGAGGTACCGAAAGAAGAACGAGTCTCAATTTTCAAGGAAAGATTAACCAAATCGGTGCCGGGTTGAAGGAATTCATGGCATTAATAGAATGGGGGTTTACCGGAGGTCGTGGACAGGAAACATTATCAATGAAGGCGAAGCAAATCTAAATCACGCATTTTAAATATCAGAGCAATCATCGCCTTCTTGGTCGTCCGCTTGTTCATGTCGGACGCTTTGGGGCAAGCTCATACGTATGGTTCGAGATTCATTTTATAACAGAGTTCCTTGTCGTCTTTTACATTCTTTGTCATCATTTCTATTAATTTCATTCTCCACACGCTTACACACTGTGTGATGATGTTTGGCGCCAGCGGACGTATGTCTCCGATTCCATTTTGTTAGGTCAACTTCAAATTCGAAATTAGATCACAATTAAAAAATAGACCATGGAATTTCCGTGGAGGTTATCCTATAAATTGTCCGCTTCCAATAATTTACCGAAACACAAAAAGTACAACAAAACATGCTAAACAGACCCTTGAACCGCAGCTTCTCCACCTGGAGACGTTTCTCAAACAGCAACAGAACAAATATCGGTACCGAGTACATCGCAAGGCTACGCAACGGTATCCAACAAGAGTTTAACGACGAACAGCACAACATTAAGATGAGAGAATTTTTTGCAGAGTTGAGAAACGACGGACTCTTGCTTGACCCTTGCTCATGCCAACCAGGTTGTAAATGCAACCCATCTGTATAAACACCCTCGTGAACCTAACAACGAATGTACAATGAAAATGTAAATAGAATGGCCCTGCACCATAAACGCAGACACGTGTATTAACTTAACCATTAAAAACCATATTTTTTACTTGCTCTTTTCCTCCGTCGTCAAAAAAATTTTCCGTCCGTCCGCAGATCTGTCAACCTACGATATCCCCTCACACCCTTTATACCCTTGTGCGTTGAAGACAAAGAAGAAGCAAACACTAATTGTTTTAATGATTTTATTGTAATAACTGGTCGAAAGAATGAATTACTTCAAATGTGTGAGATTCGGGGAGAGGTTTGTTGCCATCTCTGATTGCAAGAACAGCTTGAATGTTAGCCTTTCTACAAGCTTCCGCCTCGAGAATATTGTCAGTGACGAACAAAATGTCACCATCTTGTACGCCCGCAGCAACTTTCTTTATGTCGTTTGAGATTTTTTCGTAACTTGCAGCCTCAACTTTGCTTCCTGGATAGATTGTGTCGTAGTGAGCACTAATGTATGGTAGCAAATCTCTATCGGCATCATGACTAGTATTTCCAAACAAAAGTTTCTGGGCTAATTTTGACCCACTGCTGTAAATGTAAATTTTTGTCGACTTTTGTTTCCAATACTTGAACGCATTCACAACGTCATCATAAACATACCCTCTAATCTCACCATCTTGATAGGCCTTCTCCCATATCTTGCCCTGTAACTCTTTCAAGGGTGTTAATTTGCGATCTTTGTCCATGTTAAAATGAACGTTGGCCACTGCAGCCTTGCGAATTTCCTCAGGCGTCGCTTGATCGTCTTCTGGAATTTGTGGTGCATCGGAGAATTCATTTTGTTTCAAATCTCTTTGTGCCTGCCTCCGTAGATTTTCAATATAGTTTTGTGTTCCTTCTTCCCCCCAATTATTTAAAATGTATTTGTCTACTTCTTTTCTTGCGTATGGAAATAGTGTTAAAGAAACGAAATCGATTGGTGTGGTTGTTCCTTCTATGTCTAAAATAACAACGGAATATGGCTTTATGTTGGACTTTGGTGTGATCATTCTTGAAATTGTTGTAACCTGAAAGGGTTCACAAGAGGACAGAAGATGGTTGGTTTTTGCAGCATGTCTATAAGAATATTATTAGCCTTGTTATAATTAACCATGGCAAGAAAAAGTGAAAGTATTTCAAAAATCTGAATTTTATTTTACATTAGGTGTGGATTTACTTTTGGTGGACGTCGGGGTATAGAACTTCCATAAGGTCTCCGTGGTGGTGGTCGAATGCTGGGCACTTTTGCACGTTTGGTGTTTTTTGGACTTGTGAGTGAATGTCTTCTACACTTTTAACGTGGTCGAAGGGGCATTTGTGGTTTTGGAAAGCTGGGCATGATAGCACTGATTTGCCGTTTTGTTCAAGGAAGGCCTTGCGTTGTTCGGCGTTGTATGGGCATTGGGTTGGGCGCTCACTTGCTGGTTGTTCGGCGTACTTCTTCATATCATCCATTGCTTGGACGACGGTTGGGATTTGTTCTGGTGCTCCTGGTGCCATTGTGTGATTGTGTTTTTGTATTTTTGAGAAAAAGAACGTTGTTCATGTGCAATTTATTGCCAGGACCAGGGCGTTTGATTGGAGGTTTGGAGATTTAGGAATTTTATAGCCAATGGGTGATATTAGAGGGGGAAAACATGGAATTTAAATTTAACATTACAATTAAGAACGTTGGTAAATATATTATAAAATCAAAAATAGAATCCAAAACATGATTCCGGCAGTTTCCTGAGCAATAAACTGCTTTTAAGTTGGAATCTCTGAGACATAATTTGAAGTAGAACATTGCTCGGATCCATTATCAGCAATCATGCTCAAAACATCATCAACAGAGAATGTATCAAAAGTGTCAATTGGTTCATATTGTTCAATCACGAAATCTCAGAATTAACACCCTCATATTGATTGATAGTGTGGTGTACACGTATTGATGCTTTGAAGTGCTTCTTGTGGTTGAAACCTTGCTCCAAGCTCCGCCACTCTTTGTTGTTCTTCAAAACGAACGGATACGACAAGCAATTGTGCTATTCTTTCTAGTTTAAAGTGTCCATCTGCATGAATTTGGTCGTGTTCTGTAAATCCATTGAGAAGCTTCGACATGAATGGAGAGGACCACATGACGTATATGCACTCGGGTTTGGTCACTTGTGCTCTTAAAAATTGGTCATTGCTCAAGGAGGATGTAAAAATACTTCGATACCGGGAATCGAACCCGGGCCTGAAGAGTGAGAGTCTTCCATCCTTTGTGATTGTTTAATAAAAGAATTGTAAAACCACTGGACGATATCGAATATATCAAATATTTGTATGTAACGTGCTATAATTGTAAAACTAGGAGACTTATTTGTTAATCGATCGGACATAGAGCGAACAGTTCTTGAAAGCTATGGTCGCGTTCGCAATGAACTGTAAACCAATCTTTACCTTGGTAGAAAAAATAAAATGCTTATTTGTACTTGAACTTATATGTTTTTTATAAAATATTTATTGGATCCTATCCGTGTTTTATGACATTTTTATAGTTATCTCAGTCACTAATAGATCTTTTGAGTAGCTTTAAACAGTACAATGCTTTTCCAAGCCCTCTATAAGAGCGATAAAAAAGTATCCTTTAATACCTTATGGTATGTTTATTACCCATTCATACACCCATTATTTGTAGCGGAAGTCATAAGTAAAAATAAGCACTGTATTTTTTCTGCTAGGGGTATCTACGTTTGTGTTGTTTGAAATCATGCAAATGTTTAGCAAACGCAACGATTTCAAAACATGATCAGGATCTAAAATCGTGTAGAGCCCAACATAGTTTTCGTTGGTCAACGCTGCATCGTTCCACAGGACGTCAACATAGCACCGCTCGAAAATCGCTTCTTCCAATCACTCTCAACACGATGTAATACTATTAGAGAATAATGAAACGTTTTTTATCTATTCAGACCATTTAATGTGATTATGAAGAAAGATGGTTAGCAATTGAATAGGAACTATTCTATACAACAAGATTGCGAGGATCAGTTTGACTCAAGACAAATCCAGAGTACATTGATAAAGCAAAATGTAGAAATGCATTCGATAAAAGTTCAAATCATTTTGTCTAAATGTGATTAAATTGTGGAGTATAAAAGAACAAGTGTACAGGACGTATAATAAACTCAATAATTTAAAAAGCTCTTAATTGTTGATAATTGTATTCAATAACAAATTGGGAATTTTCGAAATTCTTCAGCCTCTCCTACTTTGATTCTATTCTGATCGTTTACATCAGGCAGATATTGTGCGCACATAATGGCAATAACAGATTATTGAGGTCACGAGTTGTAACAAGTGCTCATCGTAAATTAAGCCTATATCAATTATAAAATAAAAGGAATACCGTTGTTATGATTGATGCACCTTTAACTTTGCAAGAAACCATCTTGTTGTTTTTAGAGTATTTTTATTGGTACACGATTTGAGTCATCCATGACAGGGTTGATCAACCACAAAACAAATCACACGTAGGCAAAACCAAACAACACCTCCGTATGTTTTAAATAAATTCTAGTATTGGATCTCACACATTGCCCAGAATATAGAAATGTTCAAGAAACTGATCCTTGCATTGGTAGTCTGCTTATTTTTCGCAGCAATCGTCCGCGCTCAAGATGACGACGACGAAGAAGCTCAAGCTCTTCCCGCAACAACACTTATCGTATATAAGAACTTGAAGGAGTACGAAGCGATTGTCAACAACAACATCACAATCGCCATAACCGTGTACAACGTTGGCGAAAGGTATTTAATCATTTTTTTAATTACACCGATCTAACAGTAAAGCGCTGCATACAACGTTCAGATCAAGGACAACGACTGGCCAGAGGGTTCCGTTGAGACCTTGGAAGGCGAGAACAAGGCTTCAGTCGATGTCATTGAGGCTGGAAGCAACTTCACCTTCTCCTACACCATTGTTCCACGTGCAACCGGTGACATTTTGACCATCCCAGCCGTCGTCTCCTTCTCACCCGTTCAAGACGACGACAGCAACAGAAAATTCTCCCGCTCCAACCCCATCCCCAAGATCCCAGTGTTGACTCAATCAGAGTACGACAAGAAGCACGATGGACACGTCGATGACGTGCTCATCTTCTTGTTGTTGTTGACTCTACCAATTGGTGTACCAGCCGTCATGTACTTGTATGCTGACAATCAAATTGCCGCCCTTGCCGCAGACAAGAAGAAACTCAAGACAAAGTAAATTATAAGAAATTGTAAAAACACTTTTTTCAATCTTTTATTTTATTTTCAATTTTCCATTGTTTGTATCCTTCGACGAGTTCCTTCTTGCTGAATGCATCGTCTGGTAGTGGTTCTAATCCGTTGATTATTCTTCTCTTGTTCGCGCGGTGATGATCTTTGTATATTCCGTTCCTTCTTCTCTAGGGTGCAATGTTGGAGTTCATGTATGTTCTTCACAAATTCATACCTGTTTTTCTTCTTTTTCGTTCTCGATGGTTAGGTAGGATGCGTAAATGCCGACCAATGTAGCATACCCCCATAGAGCCAACTTGACGTTTTGCCTCTGCCACTCAAAACCTCTGCGGATTATGTTCATGAACTTTTACAAAAACATCGAGTCGTTTCGAGTTGTCTACAGGAACATTAACGGCTGTAACAAGCTCTAGGATAAATAAATGTAAGTCGAATGTTCCGCAAACAAGACTAATGGGTTACAGGACCGAATACAGAATTATTGTTATTGGCTCCGGAGGTGTTGGTGAGTCGGTCGCGAAAATTATTTATGATTAACAAATCTTTTAGGTAAAAGTGCATTAACTATACAATATGTTCAGAGGTTATATATTGATATCGTAAGTTGTTATTGTCGCGTGAATGTTTCTAACTTTGACCAGTACGACCCCACTATCGAAGACAGTTATAGAAGGCAAGTAGACGTAGACGGAACAGCGATTATGTTAGATATCCTTGATACCGCAGGTCAGGAAGAGTTTAAGGCAATGCGCGACGAGTAAGCTATCGAAAGCACCTAGTTTTTTTAATTATTTTTAGGAATATGGGGAATGGACACGGCACAATTATTGTTTACAGCATTACTGATGACCAAAGTTTTCAAGAGACATCAAAGCTCTTTGAAGAATTAGTAAGCGCAAAGGAGGTATCGGAACCCTATAATATCCCCATTGTTTTGGTTGGTAATAAAGTCGATTTGGAAAGCGACAGAAGAATGGTTACGAAAGAAGAGGGAGAAGAGCAGGCAAAAAAGTTTGGGGAAAGTTGCAGGTTCTTCGAAACCTCTGCCAAGTTACGAATAAATGTAGACAGAATTTTTGAAGAATTAGTGAGGTTGATTAACAAGGATTTGGAGCAACAGTCGGACGAAGAAGATAGACAGCCAGCATCAATCGAAAGTCCACCCAGCAGCTCAAGACCTGATGAGAAGGTATCAAAAAAACCAACAAAAACAAAGAAGCCTTGTTCTTTGTTGTAGATGTAAAAAATAAACTAAACATTACACGTCTTCAAGTACAAATTATTCATTAAAATTTTACGGAAATATTGTCAGACATCTCCCGCGATTTTCAAAAAGTGACATCTTAAACTTTATGATGATTAGTGGAAATACTCTCTACATATGGCATTTGTTGCTACAATTAATTGAGCTTGTTGCCACTAACCAGTTGTTTCTTTAATTTTCAACATCCCACATTTTCATTAATCATGTAAATCCACTCACAACGTTTTCCATTCGATAATCCATTTTCTGCTTATTCACAAATAATAAAGTTCCAATTCTTTAGCATCAGACTTTAACAAACTCTACTTTCATTCAAAGTTACTTTTTGATCAACGCCATAGAATTGATCTATTCCCCCCCACAAAGTTAACACTAGATAAAACGAATGAAGAGTCCCATGCCTTCCCACATAGTCGGAGAGGAGACATACGTACAACTGGTGCAAATTTGAAAAGCTAATACGTTACTAAAATTGATATTGATATTTCAAATTGACGGGACTACGGTTGTCTATTATCTGTACATTTAAAGGCAATAAAAGTAAGTACGCTCTACAGTTCTACAAGAAAAAATCCATCATGTTTAGACCTCTATTCGCTTTCGCACTTATCGCTGCTCTCTTGTTTGCTGTTAATGCGCTGAAAGCCAGTCCAAAGATCGGTGGTGTCAAGCCACACACTAGCGAACCCACCGAAATGATGCACAAGGCTATTGATTTGGTGCTAGAGGATCTATCAAACAAGCACGATGAGGATTTGACCGTATCAAACATTGATTCAATCCACACCCAATTAGTTGCTGGAGTAAACTACCACTTCAAGTTAACCGTTCAAGGCCAAAAGGCTGGCTTCCTTACTGTAGAAGCAGTAGTCGCTCAAAACTTGAAGGGAGAACAAAGAATTCTAAAGATCAACACCTACGAGGCCAAGAGACACGTTGGCGGAAAGAAACCAGTCACACTCAACAAGGACTCAGAAGAAGCACTCAAGGTCGCAAAACAATACCTTCGCTTCACAAAGAAGGAATTCGTACAACTAGTTTCGCTCCACTCTCAAGTCGTCGCCGGCATCAACTACCACTTTGAAATGAAAGTCAAGGGAAAGAACGGAAAGCTCTACAAGGCCAACATCGTGGTCCACCGCAACCCAGTCGACCACACCCACAAGGTCTCCGATGCCAAATACCAAATCATGAACAATTAAATTTTCTTTTATTACAATTTCAACAAGTACTTTCTCAACCACAACACGGTCAACACCGTAGAATCAGCTTCTGCTTCAGGCTTACCGATCGGATGGTCGTTAAAAGCATAACAAAATGATTTCACGTCCACGCCTCTCTTCCTCAACGCATAATAATATTCTCTCCCCTGACTGACGGGCACTCTCCTGTCCTCTCTTCCCAACAACAACAAAACCGGACATTTCACAAAATCAACAAATTTCATCGGACTCGATTCGAACAATCGTTTCACGATTTCAAAATCATGATTGTCTTGTTCGTAATGTTTCATGTCGCCTCCCATGGCCTCCACGAACGACCAATCAGGAATGTCGGTCACTGCGCTCAGCGTGGCAATGTTGGTGACTGGATTCCTCATCACCGTGGCCTTGTATAGATCTGGGTACTGACCCACCATGTGCGCGCTCAGGAATCCTCCATGCGATCCGCCAATCACACATACCAAATCATCATCGATGAGGAATTTTGATTTGGAGCGCAGGGTCGCCTCGCGTACGTCGCTCACGTCTAACGTTCCGCATTTGCCGGGGAGCGATTGAATGTAGGATTGACCGAATCCGATGCTTCCGCGATAGTTGACCAGACATAATGTGAATCCTTGACGTGCGTAGTATAGCAGCGACGAGATGAATGTGGTGGTGTATGTGCTGTGCGGACCTCCATGTGGGGACATGATTAATGCATGATTGGAATGATGGGGCGACGGGATGATGTATATGCACTCGATGAGGGATCCATCTTTTGTGTTTTGTGATTCCACGTGCCAAGTAATGTCCTTGCATGAGGATGGGATTTGTGATTGTGAAATGACTTGAAGTGAGTGATTTTGTTCGTCGTCGTCATGAAGGGTCGCCAAGATGACCTTGTAGGGCACCACTGGAGATTGCTCAAGTAAAAGTAATTCGTTTCCGCGTTGATCCAAGAATTGTAGGGATGCATCTTTTTGTAGTGTGTATGGGTTTAATTTGGTGACTGAATTGGTTTTGGTGTTGACCTTGATGACAGCCATTGTGCTCCTCCATACGGTTGAAATGTAAACGTCGTCATTGTTCCAACAGTTGTGATGCAAGTCGGTTGTGTAGATGCCTGGGAATGAATCATCTTGGGATGGATAGTCATGAACCACGTCTATGCATGTTTTGATGTTTCTTGATGGCCACTCTAGGATCATTAACTTGTTGCATGACATGTGATAAGGAACCTGTCCAGTGCTCAAAAAGACTAATTGGTGTCCACGTGGATCAAATACTGGTCTTCTTGCATTCCACTGTTCACTACCAGTCAATGCCTGTGCTTGATCGTTTTCTTTGAATGAAACATGATATAATGTGGATTGGCGTTGGACGCAGTACATGAGACCTAAACGTCTTTGGCTTACATCATAACCAACAAAAACGATTCCATCTCCATCAGGAGTGAATACTGGACTGCTCAGAGCTACATTGTCGGGTACACCATTGATTTGTTCGGTCTTGATCTCGTAGCTGTCATCACTTGGATGGAACCTACATAGGAATGCTCTTGGTTTCTTTTGTCCTACTAGACCTTCTCCCCAATCTTCTTGGTTATCCAAATCAAAGTGGGAAGGCTTGTTGCGATCATAGTCCTTGTCAAATAAAGTCTTTGGAGGGCTGGTCTTGATCTCTGCTACATATAATAAACCAATGGATCCATCTTGATAATGAAACCAAGATGTCCTACCAAAGTGTTGATCGTTAGTGACTTTACCGTGCAAATCCTTGACAATGATTTGCTTGACTATTCTTGATTGATTCCAAATCTCAATCTGATAGTCGACAGCCTTTGTGTGACCAAAACCAGGCTCATCATCCTTTCCAGTCTTGTTGAACACTGCAGTAAAATCACCCTTTGGAGATGCGCTAGTTGCGTGGACAGAAGGCGCAGTTTGTACAGGGAACCCCACAGGTTGGTACTTGGATTGACCATTGGCATAAAAGATTTGCTGGTATGACCTGCTTGCATTATTTCTAAAGTCTCTCAGGGACATGTTCAAAGTAATGCTTCCATCCTGCGACAAAACACCACCCGATACGCTTGGACAGCTATAAATCTCTTCGTAGCCACTCTTCAACTCCTTCAACACTTGATCCGACACGCTCTTATCCAACTCCTCCGACATGTTATTGAGATCTTTTTACAAAACAAAAACAACAACACCAATGGTCACACAAACAATATTTATTACAAACCAGATTCCAAACTCTTACCGTTGGCAGCACAATCCTTCAAGTATTGACATGGTTCGTACAACCTCAATCCAGTTTGCTTCTGCAAATCTTCCAACCTCTCAACAACCTTCTTTGCACCAACAAACTCATCAGCCCATTTCACCAAGCCTCCATACATTCTTGGGAAGTTCATACCAAAGGCACCAGCAACATCGATATCGCTCACTCTATAGACCAATCCCTCCTCAATCACTCTACAGGCCTCGTTCACAGCAGGTAACAATGTGATTAATTGAATGTCCTCGTCAGAGAAATTTGATTGATTCTGCAATGGTTTCAATTTCATGTTCCTTCTTCCCTCCTCAAAGTATTTGGATAGTTCTGGGTCTTGAACTGGTTTCTTGATGTCTCCATCTCCCTTGTACAAGTAATATCCGCTTCCAGTTTTCTCTCCCAATCGCTTCTCCTTCAACAACAAAGAATCATTGTCGCTGCTGTACATTCTGTCCTTGAATAATTTGGATTGACTGTCCCTGCTGAATTTACCAACGTCTAATCCTGCAATGTCGGCGGTGCGGAACGGACCCACTGCGAATCCAAACTTTTGTAATGCCGAATCAATCTTGTATGGATCCATTCCGAGGTCGACCAGGAGACCGCTGCTCATAAAGTAGGGCAAGAAGATGCGATTCACCGCGAATCCAATTTCGTTGAGCACCACGACTGGCGTCTTTTTGATTTGTTGGGAGAATTTTAATGATTTCCCTAAGCACTCCGATGATGTCTTCTTGGTCCTGATGATCTCCAACAATGGCATGATGTAAGCAGGCGAGAAGAAGTGCAGTCCAATGATGCGATCTTGTGCTTTGGTATTCTTTCCAATCTCATCAATGTCGATGGTGGATGTGTTGGTGGCTAGTATGCATGTGGACGAACAATGTTTCTCTAATTCTCCAAACACTTGTTGCTTGAGTGGAATTTGTTCGAGCACCGCTTCGACCACCATGTCCAGCTTATCAAAGTTTGAATAATCGATTTGACCGCTCAGGAGTGATGTCGCCTTTGCATGGGCTTCTTGTGAGATTCTCTTTCTTTGTAATCTGCTGTCGAATACGGAACGAATTCTTCCTAGGCCAACGTCGAGGAACTTTTGGTTGACTTCCTTCAGGATGACCTTGATTCCTGCTTGTAAGCATGCAATGGCGATTCCACTTCCCATGGTACCTCCACCAATGATTCCGACGCTCTTGATTCCATCCTTGGCGATCTGAACTCCGGGGATCTTTGTGGTCGCTCTTTCGCTCAAGAAAAAGTGACAAAGAGCCTTTGCGGTCGGTGACGTGCCGCACTTTGCGAATTCCTTATTCTCTGTGATCAGACCGTATAGTCCATCGAATTCGAGACCGGCCTTGACCGCCTTGACGCAAGCTGACTGTTGTGGTAGGCGCGGATCTAGTTTCTTTTCGGCAGCCTCAAAGATTTTGGAGAGGACATGTGGCGGTTCTAATCTTGTGCGTAATTGAAGGGCCTTCGTGCGTGATTTGGTTCCTTCGACCATCTCTAGAGCTAATTGGATTGCTTGAGGTATTAATTGGTCGCTGGCGACTACTTGATCAATGAGCTTTAATGATAATGCATCCTTGGTGCTGATGGGTCTTGACGTCAACATCATCTCCAGGGACTTTTGAACGCCGATCAAACGTGGAAGTCTTTGTGTGCCGCCGAGTCCTGGGATGATACCAAGAGTTAATTCTGGTAGACCGAAAGATCCATTTTGAGTTGAAATGCGTCTGTTACATGCCATGGCAACTTCTAGACCTCCTCCAAGGGCTAATCCGTCAATGGCTGCTACGGTTGGCTTGGGGCCATTTTCAAGCGTGTTGGCAAATTCATTGAATGAAAGATTGTTCTTGAATGGATCTAAAAGTTAGTTTCATGCATTGAATTATATTGTTACCTTTAGCACCTGGTTGTTGATTTTCGACCAAATCGTTAATGTCAGCTCCAGCGACGAATACTTTTGGAATAGCTGAACTCAACACTAGGGCCTTTGCCTTGCTGTCGCTAAAGGCTCTGACTACATTTTCTTGTAATTCTTGACAAAATTGTTTACCAAGAGCATTGACTGGTGGTGAGTGGAATTTGATTATTGCAACTCCTTGTTGAACTTCGTATGACATTGCTTTCTTGCCTGTACTTGGTTTAGATTGCTCTTGTGCACCACTAGTATTTGAAAAGGAAAGACGTGGTGCAGAACTATTTAACATTTTCACCTTCACCGGGGTGAACATGGTTGTACATAACCTGCATGCGTCTATCTTGGCTCATTGTTTTTGTTTTTGATCTTTTTGATTAATTCCATCTTGATCTGTTTTAATACCCGGTGGACAAGGAGAATTTTAGGCCTCCGCAAAATTCAACCAGAAACAGTGAGGCACCTACGCTAAGTTTTTTAGAAGGGATGGAAACAATGAAACGCTATCACGTCGGCTTGGACTACACACCAACGTATAACAAATAACATCATGAACGAAAACTACAAGTTTGAAAACACTTTATTCTTACAAATTCAACGACACCATTTCGGTTTCAAGTTTCTTAGTCTCTGGGTTGTACTTGTGTTGGTACTGCTCTGGAAGAGGAACTTCAACAGAGTCATCATCTTCGGTTGCTCCAGGAACGCAAACATTCATTTCGCTGCTCTTGCTTGTGATGATGGTTGTGTTGATGCTGGCCTCGCTCAAGTAAATGACGACACCATCAGTCTTGTCAACGTTGACAGTTGGTACGGATCCAACGACTTGGACCTTTACGCTTTGACAGTTGACCATCTCAACGGAGGCAACAGCGTCATCCAAAATGACACCGCTTTTCTTGCAGGAATCCAAAATGATATTGTTGACCTTACCCTTTACTGTAATGTAGGTGTTGTTGCAGTTAAAGATGTAAACTCCTTGCTTAGTCTTTGTATCGGTGACTTCTAGTTGTTGTCCATCTTGGTTCTCGATAACCCACTTCTCTCCGAAACCTGAAACAAGTTCGAACTTTGGTGGACCAGATGCCTTCTTTCCCTTAGCGGCAACAGATTTTGCTGGGGTGATGGTATCTGGCACGACGCTAACCTTCTCCTCCTCAGATCTGTACTTTGTTTTCTCCTCCTTTGCTACTTTTCTAAGACCGCTACCGGCATTGTCTCTTAATTGGTTGATGGAGGCGAACAAGTCATCTGAAGACTCAGCTGATTTTTGGTTGTCAGTGTTTTCAACAACTGGTGGTGGACCGCCTGCTGGTGGGGGTGGTGGACCAGAGCTTGGTGGCGTGCTTGTCTCGGTCTCAGTTTGTGCAGACTGTGTTTGAGATTGTTCGCCGCTCTCTGCGGTCTTTCCACCAAAGTCATATTTACCCTTCAACTTGAATGCTTCCTTGAAATGAGGTTTGCAATATGGGGTTCCCTCGAGAGCAGTAAAGTTTCCTAAAGTGAGCCTGGTGTTACATTTTGTGCACCTGAAACAGGTAGCATGCATCAACTTGTTGTCTACAACAATTCTATCATCAGGATAGACTGACTTGGTACATACTGCACACTTTTCCTTGGTTCCAAACTTGCTCATTTCTGGTTATTTAACTTTAGTGAGTAATAATTGCTTTGCTTTTGATTGACATACGTCACATTTCTCCAATCAGACCCAGTCAACTAAAAGGTAATTGTAACACTCGCCGAATTATTCCATTTACGGACTAACAAATTATCAAAGAGTGCACTACAATCATGAAACTAGTTTGTTTTACTTACTTAACCAAAACAGTAGATCAATGCGCATTACTCTATCAAAATATTAGATACTCATGCAAATTTAGTTTAATAAAACAAATTTACAGATTAGTATTTAAATTAACTAGAATTTTCTTGATGTATAGTTTTACCACTCTTCTAGATTGACAAGAGTATAAGACGTTTTTAATAAACATCAGATGAGATTGAAAAAAGTGGAGATACAGGGAATCGAACCCTGGACTTCATGCATGCAAAGCAGGCACTCTATATTGAAGGTTTTTACCAACTGAGTTACATCCCCAATATGTAAACTATTTTATTATCAATTGGTGTAAAAAATATAGGTCATATTCTTTTTGAAGTAAAAGTTACAAAAGCAACATCTTATGGCTTTTCACCCAGGAAGGTCGAATTAGAGTCTTGTTTTATAAAACTTCTAACAAGTCTGTAATTTTGAATGGGTTCAATGAGTGTTTTTGTAATCATTTCACACACTTCAAACAAAAACTTGATTGAACAATGGCTAATCACAAGAGAATCAAGAAGGTTAGAAAGGAGACCGAGGCGCAGAGACTGGCAAAGTTACAGAGAAAAAAGGCATCACTAAAAGAAGAAAAAATACAAAAACAAGAAGAGAAAGTAGTACCCGTAGCTACAAATGGCGATGAATCTGAACAAGACGAATCTGAGCAAGAGGAACAAAACGAACAAGAAGTAGACACTACAAACAACACAAGCGATAACGACGAGTCTGACGAGGATGAACAACAAGATGATGAAAAAGAACAAGGCAGTAAAAAGGATAACAAAGATGACGATGATTACTTTGACGTCAATGAATTAGAAGACATGGTAAGACAGTTTGATGACCCCTCATCAGTTCCAGAACCTGAAAAAATTGTAATTAAATATACAAAAGAAGAGCTACCAGAAAACGATGAGGACCTCATCGTCGTGGACGAACACTCAAAAAAGCACAAAGCACCTCCAATGACATTCTTCATCCACATTGTTAATGGTTTCATCAAAATGACATTCTTCTTCCATAAAGTACCAGAACAGTTCATCAGGTTTGATGCAGAGGCGGACCACTTTGTTGTTGACTCATTAGATGCTAGCAAGAAACTATACTTGAAGTAAGATTCATTTTTCAAAAAAATTAATGTTTTCATAGACGGAAATATCCAAACTTGGTTCAAGTTGATCCACACCAAGCAAAAGCAGAAATAAAAGCAAACGGAATTTTGACAGTATTCCTTCCCATAACACATATGCCTCAAAAGTTGTATGATAAGGAATCCAAAATCATTCAAGAGAAACGTGCAGCGCGCACAATCAAATTCGATCCACCTCCAATGAAGAAGGTTGCAATGGAAGCTGAAATCAAGTCACAAAAGAAATCGGAAGCAAAGAAGAGGAGGAGGGAAACAGAAGCTTACTTTTCTTCAGGACAGGACATCAAATCTGTAAGGAAAAAGCAAAAAACAAAATAAAAATTTTGAACTGGAATTAATTTTTCACTTTTATGACTCTCAGGCAGGGTTGATTTTGAAGTGGTTGGCTTTTTGCTACATGATGTTGTAATGTGACCATGACAACGACGCTATCATGCTACGCAAAGTTGTTCAATAAAGATATCCTCTCCATGAAAAGAGTAACTGATGAGAAAGAAGTGAAGTTTTTGTTGAACGATTATGTTATATCCAGCTGTGAAGTGGTGGGATACATTGTTTCGGTGGATGAGTGGATAAATAAAACAACAGTTATGGGTTTGTTAACGTTGTTCTCAAGTTAACAATTAAAAATAGTCGACGATGGAACAGAGGTTTTGAGTTGTTTGCTTTGGATGTCTGATTCCTCAAAGAACCAATACAACACCCAACGATCGTCTGCAGATATCTGTAGGCTAGGTAACTTGGTTAAAGTATCGGGTAGATTATCCACATATAAAGATTATGTACAATTAGTCATTTATAACATTACCAAAATAAAACCAAGAGAGGAGTGTTTAGCTTGGCTTGACCGTATAAGACTACGAAAGTTTTATAATGAAATCCATACTAGCCCCGATCTGATTAATAATGATAAAAAGCATTTTGCTAATTTAGACGATAAACTATATCGTGTTCTTTGTCGTCACCCTAATTATTCATCGATACCGTTTGAACTTGATGACATTCTAAATGACAATAGGATTTGTAGTGAACTTGACTTGACACAAGATGAGGTCCATGCACAGGATAATACTTTAATGGTAGGAAATGCATTAAACGAACTTTTATTGTCAGGAAGAGCAATATGCAGAGTACAGGGTGTCGGCATTTATGAATTAATCACATTTTCTGATCTCGTTCCGCACGTACGTACTTTTATAGAATACCAAATGAAGCACAACGCAGAAAACAATCCAAGGGGTGTACACATTAATTTTATATTAAGACATGTTAATTCTTTGGCATTTTTTTCTAATGTAAAAAAGAATATGATATTTGAATGTATCACCTTTCTAATGAATGAAGAGTTAGTAGTGTTTGAAAGTGGACCTGAGAGATTTACGCCGCTATAAAGCTTGAAGGTCTTGACACTGGG